>VYZV01008243.1:181464-194660 GCA_013401275.1 Pandion haliaetus | reverse complement strand
GGGCCGCGGGCCGCAGGCCGCAGGCGGGTGTGCGTGTGCAGTGCGGCCGGGTAGTCGGCAGGTGGCAGGGCCGGACCGGTCACCCCCTCGGCGCCAAGCCCCCGGCCTAACCGGGGCGACGGCACGTCCTCGGTGTCCCTTTGCCAGCCTCTGCTGTGCTCTCAGTTGATGAGGTACAGCTAATGTAACCGCCTCAGGCTTAAGCCCTTCCAAGCCTTTCCATAGGCCGCCAGAAGCTTTGGATCCCACACAGACAATTTAAGGCAGCTGGAAAACTTACGGTGAGGACCCGTACACCGCAGCCAGTATTCAGATCTGAGGAATATACGGCTGGAAAAGATCTTGGCTGTGAACACCATCCTGCACAGGACTTTGATGTGACGGTGAACACAGAAGTACTCTGTTTAGATGGCAGCTGAAGTTTGTCATCGTTAATTGAAAGGTTTTCCTCAGTTAAAGACTGTCTTAAAATCTGAGCAAGAAACGATGTCTAAATCTGTTCTGCAGTGACTTGCAGAGAGAAACATTTCTTTATGCACAAACCACCGGCTTTGAAAGTTATGCTGGAAAAAGGCAAGAGTAGCAAGAGAAGGATGAAGCGTTGACTGTCATTTCCTACCAGTGCACAGAAAATCTTTTACTAAAGCAACTTGGTAGAAAAGCTAGGAACCAAGTTCTCTTGTTTTACTGACTTGAAATGAAGTGTTTCCTGTCAGAAACGGCAAAATATTTTCTGCAGACGTTTATTAAACACGTCAATACTCTACTTTGAGATTGCATTTAAAGAACGAGAAAAGGTTCTAAAATTAGATTAAAATTAATCCAAAAAAAGTATGTGGGTGGCAGGGAGTAGTTTATTGCTTCTATTTTAGACAAATCACCTCTTTTTACCGTAGCAAAAATTAACCGAAAAAAATGAGAGATCAATTTGGCCAAAAGTAAATAATTTCCCCTGAATTTTTGTTCTCGTGTCTAAACTAAAAAAGTCCACTAATTCCTGAGGTGTATTCCAATGTGTCTCTATAGTTTTACATACGCTTACAAGTTCTTGTTTGGATCTTGCCTTGGCATGAGAGTAAATATTATCAAAAATTAATAGCCTCCATGTAGACAGTTATGCTCAGCAATAATGATCTCTAATCTATTTCTCAAAAGCATCTCTGAAACCCTAACGACAGCTCTCCCTCTGGCAAATAGTGCAAACACAGCAAATTGCTTGGGGAAAAAAACCATTTAATCAATGTTTTATTAGTCTTCATCTTGAAGAGAGCAATATATAGTCCACATGAAAAGGTAAGACATAAAACTATTAGAAATTATTGGATGATTAGCTTAGCGCAGGCCAAATTTGTCAGGCAATCAAAGCCAGTGGCTTAATGCCACTGCTCTAGAAGGCACAAATCTGGAACTTGTAGAAACAGAAGTAAAAGTCACTTGTGAGAGACACAACAGGGTGGTCACACCATCAGGATGTGGTCATCTATCCTACTTACAAAGCCTGCATCAAAAGAAACTCCAAACTCTGAGCTAGAGCTATGAACAGAGTAGACTGCATTTCTTTGCCCGTGCGCAACCACATCTTCGGCCACCTCACTGCCAGAGACTGGTTTCAGAGCTGACCCTCTTTCTCCTTCACAATGTTGCCTGCTTTTGCAGAGAGGTGGGTTTCCACACTAGTGGACTGCAGACTGGAAACCTTACACGTTAGTCACGAAAACAGTTGTGCTTGGATCTGCACAAATCTGTGGGGACTACTCATGGATCTAAAGCTGGACACACATACTGTTTGCAGGAGTAGGGCCTTTGTTACTAAGCAGTTAGATACATAAAATCCATTAGTACAATCATCAAGTAAAAGCTATTGATGGAGATACCACACTCAGAAGCTGCGACATGATGTTATAATGCAGGCCCAAGGCTTATAGCACAGGTTACTGAGGAACCAAGCAGAGAGGTCTGCGCTGTGTTTGAGAGGTATCATTCCCACCTTTAACATAAAAAAGCCTGGGAGGTCAGCCACACTCAGACAGGCGGCTCTCAGTTGCCTCCTATCAGCAGCAGTCCAGAATCTCTGCTGAATGCTCCAACCAAAAGCCCTACCAGGTACCACAATATATCCCTCGGATAGCCGGTTCAGCCCTGGGCACAAGAGGTGCATGAAGAAGCAGTAGTAGTAGATCTCTCTGTGGGAAAACAGCACGCACCTGCGACACACATGGATAGCACAGCAGGGACAGCATTTCAAGCACCGAATGCTTCGTGGCTCTAAGACATAGCGAAAAGCTGAACACCAATGACAGGGTCTGAGACCTGCCTGAAAGCAGCTCCTGGAGACCATGCCAACCTCTAGGTTTCTGTGCCTGCTCCATGCAGGCATTTCTTTTTAATGCAGAGCAAACACCTTTTATTCATAAAACCTGTCTCCACTTGCCTCGCTGAAAACCCAGTCTCTGCTTCCTTCAAACTAGTCAGAATAGTGACCACAGGCTGTCACCACAACAGGTGTGGGCTCTGAAGGCTGATATGTAAATAAAGCTCCGAGATGTCCCAGGGCAGTGAAGCACTCCTTGTACCACCTACTGCACTGGCCCAGCAGGGACCATTGCAGCAGTCAGGCCACGCTGCATGAAGCAGGCACAGGCTTCACCTTCAGAGCCCCTGCAAGGAAGTGCAGAGACCATGCAGATGCTGTGGTAGCATGGATCCCCGCCCAGCAGGAACCTGGGCTCGCAATGAAGGACCTCAGGAATAGAAGTGCTATATCTTCAATAAGAGGCACTGATTAATCACACAGCTCTATGCTTGTGGGAGTGGAAATGAAAATCCTTTTATTGGCATCCTCATTATTTAATGATCATTAGAGCCCAGTGTGCCATAAACTGCCCCCAGTTTTTATTTTTACAAATAGGAGGTAAATTCATTGCTCCTTCTACAGATGTCTTAAGATCTATTCAGTTAGCCCTCAAATATAAAGGAAATTGGAAATGCAATGGCATAGTTAAATCCAAATAATATAGAATTAAACAAACTTTACCCACTCTGTGCTTTGGAGGGGGGTGGGGAAGGGAGAGCTATTGCTTAAATTATTCTTGCAGCTTTACATGGTTAGTCTCCAGCAGCTCTAATCTGTCTCATTTGTAATTTCTCCCAACTGCAGGAGGCACGTTGGAATTGCCAGAGAAGATCAGCTCACCAGCACATTTAGCCCTGAATTCCTGCCTCTGGCAACCGCCTAACTTCTAATGCTTCAACAGAGAAAAAAAAGGAAAGTTTTCATCGTATACTTAACAAAAGATATTTTTCTGAACCACGGATGGCAGCTTGTAGCCTCAAGCATGAAATTTGATTACTTAAGTTTACATCTTTCTCCACCTTTCCTCCCAGAGTTATATTGTCATTTACACTCTATTTATGCTGGTGTATTTTTCACTGGCCTTCCCAAAAACAAGACAGAGAAAGAATTTCCTATCCAGCAAAAAAGATCTCATGAGGCAGATCCAAGGGTTCAAAGGGCTGGCACGTCTTCTAGGAGCTACACATAGCCACCAAGAGAGCACAGAGTCTGTAACTGAAGTTACCCCTATTGCTGTAATTATCTACCAAACTCCCGACCTTGACGATTTTTTTAATGTAAAAGGAGTGCATTACCGCGTTTCTTTACAAAGCAAGAAACCTGTAATTTCTGATCATTTCTGATCCCAAATAAATCTGTAAGCTTGGCAAAATCCAAATAAAAGCCACTGCTAGCCTTTATGACAGAGCACCAATACTGCTTCCAAAGTGCACAAGGTACCCTGAGAAGGACAGGGACGGGAGCTGGTTCTGTTCCCCTGGATGCTTGTGATATTCCTACACTCACCACATAGACATCTCTGCAAACATGCTGCTGTTACTTCAACATGTTGCGAGTGAAGCAGACTAGTACTGATAATGAGTAGGTATCTATGAAATTCTGATTTTTGGTAGGAAGGAAGCTCAAGAATTTTCAGTTCTAATTCAAAAGCCAATGCAATAATTTTCTGTGATTTTACTGTGCTTATTTGATATGCCAATCACAAAAAGTAACCCAGCAGGAACTGCACTTCCATTTTAATATAATTTCAAATAATAACAGCACATCTATTGCTGAAGAGTGATGAGTATCAGTACTTCCATTAAAAGCCAAGTGGCACAATATTACTGCTGAAGTTCACCTGTCTATTAAAGCTTGCAGAGTGATCGCCTCCTACAGACTCTCAAAAGTTATAAAACTGCAGAGAGTCACTCTCCACACTGAATGCATGTCATCTTTATAGCTGGGTAGGTTTAAAAAAAACCAACCACCTCGTGAATTACTATCTATTAACTCAGCAGAGAGGAAAAAAAGCCAGTTTGTACAGATTCTACTGAAAAAATCAAGTAGCTTTCGTTCCATTAAACCAGTGATTAAACTATTACATTCTTGAAAATCACAATTTTATAGTTAAGTCTAATACACTGAACAATTTAAAACACAGAATCTGGCCGGGGGATGTTCCGTACAAAGCTATGAATATTCAGCAGCAATTTGAACCTTGAGCTCCCCCTTGTGCCACATAACTAAATTACGAACAGACTAATTTTTTCTTTACTGGCTTGGGTGGGGAGGATTTTTGATGAGTGGATCCGAGAATGCTGATGGACAATGTTGATGGGCATCCACTGCCTGGCCTTTTTCCGCACAAGTGTTTAATATCATATGTATCAATTCAATGTAGCACCTGACTGAAAAAAAAGATTAACGGTTTTTACTTGTACTCATCTCACAAAAGTATGAATATTTCTTAACCTTACTGACACATCAAAATGCAGCTGCATCTTAATGCATGTAATACATGTTACATGCGGGGTCTAGATTAACTGTCTTCATAGATTCCTTCATTTTGACCAAAACACATTTTCTGACATATTTTTCAAAGAATATGCTTTTTCCCTGAACACATATGGAAATGCTGGATAACCTGAGGCATACAGTCCAATGTAAGAATGGTCTCTGAAAAATCAAATGTCATCTCTAGCCTTAGTCTGTCTAATGTTTTGAAAACAGAGAACACCACAGGCAATATCTAGGTAGACAGCAAATTAGACTGCTTCCAAGGACAGTCTTTGAGGCCAGTCATTCTAACCCCTTATTCCAGATTTATTCTTTTGTAATAAAGTAATAACTCATCTATAAATTCATAAGGAAAAGACAATTCCGCTATGCTGTGGGTAACTAATGCTGACACCTGGGTTCTCCAAGAATGACAATCATCCATTTCAATAACAGGGAAGTGTTCCTTCAAGCAAAGTTGCCTGTTTGAAATAGAGATATTATTCTCATAAGGAAAATCTATGCCTGTAACTGAGTTTGGCTTATAAAGCACATGCAAATAAAAACCTCCTAAAAGTGATGCTGCTTAAAAACCAAACTGATGCACGCATAAAATACATCTTAAAAATGTATTAAGAACTGCACTCGCAACACAGATTGTATCAAGCCAAAATGCTGCTCCCCTTAAAACCAAAGAGAAATCAGACTTGATGAGAGTGGGACAGGACCAGGGGGTTGAAGACCCTTTAGAGTATTTTAATAGCTGTAATTTAAATAAGCATTTGGGGGTGTGGGGCATTAGACACTGTCTGACAGGTGTTTTCCCATGCTTTGCAAACTTTAAAAGATGAGATTTTTTTTAAATCTTTAGAAATTGCATTTGTTTTGAAATACGAAAGAACAGTGTTTGTTAAAAGTCTATGGCCTGATGTTTTTCTGGACCTTCAAGCATAGCTCTGCAAACCTGCTCTTTCTGGGATTTACGTCTGCTGTCTTTCTCTGGTTTCTGTAGCAAGAGCTCTCAGCATAAAGGCAAGAAGTTGACATACAAGGTCTGTAAACCTGCGGACCGTAAGAGCAGGCTGTGTTTTTTTCCCTTTCATCCATCACATGTTCTGTAAGCCTAGGCAGGCTCTCTGTGGCACACGACTAAAGGCATTGCGCAGGTATTAGTGACCAGGAAGCCAACGGCACCAGCACACATAGAAAACAGACCCCAGATTGGAGTTCTGCCTGCAAGACTAACATAAATACATTTTTATCACCAACGTCTACAGAGAAAACAGACTTCATGTGGTATGCTGTGCCAAGTAATTCCTCAGCCAGAGGTATGCTCCTACGTAGTGATTTCTGAGATTAGAAACACACTTTAACCGACAAATTCTGTTTTTCCAGTGTAGAAATGTGTAAAATAAAACCTGTACAGCAATCACTAGCAAAAACTGACTCCTGGATAGACTTGAGACAGGTATAGTGAGACAGAGACAATGGAAACATCACTCATTTCCCCTCTCAGTAGGTAAACCAATATTTAGCAAACCTGTTTCTTTAGAGAAGTGCTTATATTTATAAAAATGCTTGTAAATTTTTATCAGTCACATAGCTCTCCCAGAATTTTCTATTGCATGCTAAACAGGTGGCCAATTTGCAAAATATGACTAGTCTTCAAATAGCCTCCTGTTTTTTTGGAGTGTTTTGGTTTGGTTTTAATCATTACTCTAATTTCTCTGTTGTCTTCTATAATAATTATTTTATATTTTCTTCCCAGACACAGGTACTGACTAGCACTGGGCTGAATGCAGATCCCCATGGAATGAGTACAAATTAAGCAGCCTCATCAGGTGAGTATTCCTCACTTCCAGTTTGGTGTTTGTGATCTTTCAGGCAGTCTTAATGCAGTGGATATGGCCAGTGCTGATTTAATAATCACACATGGTTTTACTCAGAAGGTTACCTGGCACCATGTCAAATGCCTTACAGAAGTCAACGTGCATTAACAGTTACCTTTCTCAAATTTTTGTGAATTCCAACAAAAATCCAGCATCAAGTTAGTCTGATAAGATCTCCTGGCCATAAACCAGTGTTGCCTGGAATTATGTTACCACCTTTTGGTTCTTTATTAATTAGGTCCCATATGACCCTTTCTAACTGCAATTACCATCAAACTGACCAGTCTTTATTTGCTTGAGCCATCCCATTCACTGACTTTAAAACGGTGGCACATCAATAGCTTTTATTCCCAGGTTTTCTAAGCAGCATTTGAATACTCTGTGTCCTTACATGGACAGACCCATGTCTGCACGAGCTGTGCAACTGCTGCCTGTCACAGAAGTCCATGGAGAGACACTAATGTGCACTAAGTAAGATAAGACCCTGACTCCACACTTCCAACAATTATGAGTGTATTTAAACTTCAAGCCTAAACTGTGCACAGACTAAGCTTATGGCGATACGTTTTGTGGGAGAACAACAAAGAAACAGGGTAAAACCAACCACTATTCTTGGCAACCAAATGCTGTCCTGTATTCACAGTAACCGGGTTACCTTCCATTCATCTTTTCCACCCTCCAACCCTTAGCAAATCTAAACAACTTCTATTAGGACGATATCTACCATGAAAGTGCTCTTTTTCTACTTCTTGTAAGACATATTTGTTGCAGTTTTTAAAAAAAAAATTTATCTTAGCCTAACTCTGCTACTGTAAAAAATCAATGGCAAGACTCACATTGATTTCAGAAGGGCACTTGTCTAAACCCAACTGATTTTACCATCTTCTCTACTCCTTTCTCTGAGATGAAGGCACCCGGGCCTCTGGTCCTTAGTGGGGAACAACTAACTGAAGCCTGAACGTTTCTTTGTTCCCGCACGCTATTTCCAGTAAGGATCAGAACCAAGCAACCTCCAGTTCCTAAGCACGGCCATTCTTTGGGTGATGTCATCAGCACTGGAGGTAAGACACTGCAAAAAGTTAGATGATGTCCTCACAGCTACAAGTTTCAGGAAAACTGGTAAGTGTACAGATTTAAATATTGCACATATAAACTGGAACACCAAACAGCAGCTCTCCAAAGGCAGCCATATATTTACAACCTTTATATAAGACATTGCAGACTGAATTACACAAGAACCACTAGAGATTTGCAGTCAGAGCAAGCCCTGATAAAGTGTTGCCACTCTGGACCCAGAGTTAAGAGAGAAGAGCATCCCTCCCCTGTGGCGTCACGGTGCTGTGATGCTCCTTTGCCTGCCAGTCACAGAGAGCCTGAAGAAAACAAAATCCGTCAAGGAACCAGATGAAAGTTCAAATGGTAATGGCAGAGGAAGCTGTTGCTGAGCCACCCTGGGACTCAAGCAGCATCACTGCTGGCTCAGGACTCCCCAAAGTGCCTCTCTGGCCCTGCCTGCCACCTCCTGCAAGAACACACTCCTCCCTTCTCTTAATCCCTTCATCATCAGCAGTAAGAATCTCTCAGCTCCCCTCTACATGTGCCACTGCTCTTCCCACAGCTCGTCCTGCCGTTCACAACTAGAGTGTATCGATCACTAGCAATAAAAGATCAGGAGGATAAATCCTGAAAATAAAGAATTTTTAGATTTTTTTTTTCAAGTCTTCTCCTTCCTTATTTTCCATAACAAAGCAGAAAAGGAGAAAAAAGAAAATAGAAAGAAAAGTGCTTGCAAATAGGGAAAAATAAAATTAGATTAAAATATATTATTTTATTTTCTCTCCTCTCTTTCCTCCAATGTTAAATGAAAAAAAACCAAAACCAACAACAACAACAAAAAAAAACCCAAAACCCCATAGCTCCTCATGGAAAAATCCAGACTTTTTTTTTTTTTTTTTTTTTTTTGGCTACTGTTGGTGGTGGTTGAGCTTGCATATCTGTGAATTAAAAAGAACTACCATTTTGGGTCTACGTTTATCTGCTCTGTGGAAGATGTATGTTAGTCTTGAAATGTTTGGTTTTTGATAAAAAAAAAGAAAAAACATTATCATGTGCCCCCCACTTTCTGGATGGAGCACAGCAAAAAGCTGACCATTAGATGGCCTGTGCATGCATACTGGAATGAAACTTGTGAAACTTCAGCCTCAGAGTGTGTGTTTCTAGGAGATAAACATGTAATACATTATTAAAAAATCAAAGTCAATCTATTGTTACATCTCTTTTATTTCATCAGCTCTTTGGATTAGACTACACAGCTCCACTACCATGCACTATGAATAGAGTAGATGGAAAATCTTTTTTATTATTCTTACTTTAAAGAATACATTTTTCAAAGCCTGATTATAAATCCTTGGCTGGCAGGAATTAGTACCAGAAGAATTGTGTAAGAAATATATTCTCAGCACAACACAAAAGGCTTTCGTGTTGGATTTGAGGAGAGCAATGAAAACTGTCATTAAACCTGAAACTGGGCAGACGTTGCATCTTTCCAAGCCAAGCCTAATAGTTTACTTTCATATTTGCATATTGTTTCTTATTTGACATTTTTATTTACAGAGCAGGTGCTTTTAGACATATTTTTAATGCATCTAAATACTTCTGCCTTTCATTGCACAGTATTCCTTTAAGTCTGAAAAGGAAAATGGCACCAACTGTACATCAAATCACTGCACATGGAAGATACCAACAGTTGTTATGTTGCCTTCCTGCATCAGAAAACAAGTTTAAACAGCAGCTGTGGTATACTTGTCCCAAAATAGTGAATCTTACCCAAACCACATGCGTAAAACAGTGCACGGGGGCAACTTCCCTGCCTGTGTGCAGGGGATGCTCCCATTCATACACCTCTTTCCGCAAAACTCTATTCTATGTTATTACCAGGAAAGATTAAACTGCACTGTGTGGCCTGTCAAGCATGTCTGGGAGACTTTAGTAACCCTCGACAAAGCAATGATTGATCGTCCCACAGTACAGTGAAATGGGAAACAAATATAACTAAGCAAACTAGCTCAGCATGCATGCTCATGGACCAAGCTACTGAATAACGACATGGAGCGGTGTCTTGGCAATGTTAAAACTAGATTTAGCATGAACTGACAAAAAAGTTACAGAAACAGTGGATAAAAAGGACCAAGTCTACTAGGAAATCGATACTAAATGGAATTTTTTGCCTTCATTTATTAATTTTCTTCAGCCTTCTCTCTTACTGTTCTTGGCCCTTTTATGAGCTCCTCTGGACTTTTGCTTTTCGTGATACCTGCTGATAATTGCAGGCAGTGATGAAGTAGACTACTGCTAGCAACTGGTACGCTGGCTCAATAATGTAATCTCACTTATGGATGAACCCTAAAAAGCAATCTGTCAAAAGAAGAATAAGCCTCCTCTTTGTCCCAGGGGCAGAGACAAGGTTTTATTAAAAAAGGAGGAGGGGGTCAGGGGTGAATGTCTTTGTTGAGAATTTTTACAATTGTATTTCAGTTTTCCTCTGAATACTGAACTGCCACTTGCTCCCATGTCTCCTGGCTGTTTTGCCTGTATAAACCAACAAAATGCTAACAGGACTGTTTTAATATAAAAGGCAGATCAAATAAGGGACGACCCTTAGGCTGTAACCTATACAACAATTATTAAACAATTTCAGGCTATTCTAAAAGAAGCTTTTCCACTAAAAAAATTTCCACTGAACTCTCAAACATACCCCCCAATCTTGCTGAACTCAGCAAGTTTAGCAGGAAACCACCACACTAAATGCCCCACAGTAACATCATTAAATTCTCTGGATCTTGTAGACATGTATTCTGCATGTAGTATATTATATCCAGTGCATTAAATGCTCTCTTAGCAACTAAACAACCACTACTCATCAAAATGAGCTCATTCAGATTCTTAATAACAGAGAGAAAACCCCAGATACCTGTGGGAGAACATAATTCACAAACCACTGCATCTCTGACCTCTCATCCCTTATGAGGGATCTTCAAAAGCAGTTCTAAATACAGGCCTTGGAACTGAAATTTGTAACTCCACTGGACACTAAAAATAATAATAAATCACACTCAATATACATACTGGTTTCAAGGCATGTTTTATTTCCCTATCTCACAGCTAACCCCTTCATGAGCTCCAGATAACAAATGACCTGTCCCCTCTTTTCTCTCTCTCTGCCAGAGGAAGTCCCCAAGGGTAACAATCCCCTCCTCTACCTGCCCCCACCTGAGAGCTACAACCTTCCTCCCAGTAGTTTAGTTGATTTACATACCAGAGTAATTACATATGACTTTTTGGACCTTTGCTCTATTTAAGACAATTACCCAGGAGCAGCAGACATTGCCCATCAAATTACTCCATATAATAATGCACTTATCCAAGCACAGTAAATTGAGAGCCATCTCGCATTGCATTTCTTTGTTTCTTTCCTCTCGGTTACTCACATATGCAGTCCCCTTTTCTAATGAGATCTGGGCTCAAAGCAGATAAAACACAGCCTTGTCTCCACTGTGTCTCAAAGCCAGATGTCACAGAAGCAAGTGAGGAGAATGACCACTAGGAAGCTTCAGTTCGAGACAAATTCATACCGAAGTCAGCAAGTAGCATTTTGGTGCTGTTTTAAACTTGACTGCACATGCTTTCTATGACCCAGAGCAACTTTTGCCATTTTCAGGGTTACCCTGGACTGAGTTTGTTGATCTCTCTCATCCTACCTTATTTTCCTGAAAAATAATTGCTCCATCTCCTCTCTTGTCCACCATGGCCTTGTGCTGACTGGCAGATTGGGAGAATTTTGCATCAGAAACACATTGAGCATCTGCCTTTCCTGAGCTGTATCGGTAACCACTAGCAAGTAACAGTAACTGTTCAAAAGAACTTCCTCTGATTGCTGATAAACACTTCATTAATTGCAGTCCAAGACATCTTATTTAAATTGCTTATTTTAATTTACATGATAAGCCACTGTTCCTACAAGTCCAGTTCAGCCAGGCATTTTAACATATCATCTCCTTACCTTGACTTAATTCAACCGGATAACCCAGGTGACTTGATATAGTTAGATAAATGCAACGGATCACAGCCCAAGAACTTACATTGCTTTTACTTCTCCCTTTCCCAAATGAAATTCTACTGAAATCACCAATAACCAATTGAGGACAAGAGATCTACACGTGCCCCTTCTCACGATACGCTCTCTTACCCCTGCCCTCAGTCTATAAATGGATAGACTTGGTAGAACATCAAGAATATTCCCTTCCTGAAGTTTGCCATCATAGGCTAAAATTTAAATAATTTTGTGAATTTGAGCCACAGGTCTGTGTAAGAAAATATTGAGGATGCAAACCCAAATCAAAGGGTCACTAACAGCGTGGGGTTTTTTCTACTCTGTTATATACTCCACCAGGAAAGGAAGAAAAAGCAGGAACTGTAAAGTGGGGAAATATTATATTCCACTCCTCCTCTGCTGCTGGACTTAGAAAGTTAACAGAGAATTGTTCTAACATATGGAGAACTACAGGGAGTAATTCTTTTCTTGGTCTTGTCGATATGACTGCAGCACTTCCACACCATATCATTCAAAATTCACAAAAGAAAATTCAGAAAGTTGACAAAGTCTCAGTGCACAGGAGCGCGATATGCCATTTTGCCGTTCAGGTAGCCAAGTTTGTTCAAGGATCCATACTTCTGGACTACCTTCTCATGCCAACTCTCAGCTTACTTCCCACGTGATTCAAATTCATACCCACTAGATTTCAAAAGAGATTGAACTCCTCTTTTATTATACCTACTTTCTATTTGTCTCCTTCATTTGGCCTATCAGCTCAAGATAGAATTTATTGCAGTTTAATGTTATATAGCATCTGTTCAACTATAAATTAATCACTATCAGATAGGAATAAAGATAATTAGTTTCCTAGAGTACATCTTTTTCTTTACTTGTTAATTACCTATTGGTTTCAGCTCAGTCAGTAACAAAGCACCACGAAGCCACTCACTCACTCCCCACCCCCTCCCCTGGCCACGTTGGAATGAGGAGAAAATACAAAGGCAGGCTCGTGGGTTGAGACAAGGACTGGGAGGGATCACTCCCCACTTATGGTCACGGGCAAAAGACAGGCTCAACTTGGGGAAGAAACAATCCATTTCATTTACTACCAATCACATCAAAAACAAGGATATTGGGAAGGAAAACCAAACCTCAGAACACCTTCCCCCCACCCCTCCCGCCTTCCCGGCTCAGCTCCATTCCCGGTTCTCTCTCCCTCCTCCCCCCGGCGGCACAGGGGAACAGGGGATGGGGGTTCGGGTTAGCTCCCCACACCTTGTCTCTGCCGCTCCTTTCCTCAGGGGGAAGATTCCTCACTCGTCCCCTGCTCCACCGTGGGGTCCCTCCCACGGGAGACAGTCCTTCACCAACTTCTCCAACGTGG
>VYZV01008243.1:165418-181254 GCA_013401275.1 Pandion haliaetus | reverse complement strand
CCGTCACTCCCTGTCTGGGCTGCAGAGGCGGGTCCAACTCTTTGGCGCCAGGGAAGCTTCCAGCAGCTTCTTAAAAGAGCCGCCTCTGCAGCCCCCTCCCCCACTACCAAAGAAAACCGCGCTGCACAAATCCATAACACCTATATAGGGACCTGTGCCTTTCACAGTCAGCATAATCACAACACTGAAAAGTCATTATTCAATCTCTTTCTAAGAAAATATTAACTATCTTTATACTTAAGCAGCATTGAAAGTTAAAGCAAGTATCTAAGTATTTTTAAACTGGTGAAGACACTATTATATTCACCATTAAGTAAAATGAAATAAACAAGTTATCACACAGCTAAATTACCACAGTATCAGATTATATTACCATGAAAATGATGGCCATTGCCTGAATTCCAATTTCAGCTTTACAATGGCCATTTTATATGGCTGACTCTGTATTGTAGGCACCTTCTTACAAATTCAGATTACACTTATTCAACTTTGCAGTCTTGAGCAGAACCTTGTAACTTCTACATATGAAGTACAGAGTTTTACATCATCTTCCGCCTCACTTAGCATAAGAAATTTACAACAAGTTGCTTAGAAATTGATACTTTATAGAGATGACTGGTCAAAAAATGAACATATATTTCTATAAAGCTGTTCAGGGCAGAAAAAAATAAAACCCAACAACATATAAATACAACAACTTCTTGTATTGTTATACAAGAATTTTTTCTTTTTGAGAAAAAACACAAATGAAACACTCAAGTCCAAACACATAACACACATCAATTTTTTTCCCATGAAACAAGAAGAACTTTTCCTGCCAGCTTTGAATTTTTATGTGCATGCAGTAAGTGGACTTCTCCCTTACACAGGACCAGGAACCTGAGACAGAAATCTTCCCCTTTCCTGAGGGTTGGTAATCCAACACCTTTGTATATCAGATTGAAATAAATGACCAAGGGAAAAGAATTTCTTCCACTGTCTCCCAGAGAAGTCCAGCTCTGTCATGACTGTTCAGAGGGCACAGCTGATCCCTACAGGCCCTTGTGGGAGGAAGAGAGCAATGGCTTTGTGTCTGTCTCAAAGCCCCTGCAAGTGCCTGTAGAGGAGCAGGCCACTTTCAGGAATCCAGTGGATGGGATGGAGTCTTTGCAGGAGGGTGTTGCTTCAAGCCTTCAAAAGACTGATTAAAAAATAAGAAGGCCGTAATAACTTAAAGAAAAAAAATATCTAAAACTTGAAAAGTGTGATATGCTTGCTATTCAAGGACTGTTTCAATCATGTGTACTCAAGGTAAAGCTTATTTAGTTTCAGGCTCTGCTCACAATAGAGGATGCTTAAGGAGTGTTTGGATAATAGTCAAGGCACCAGATAATGGACATTTCAGAGTCACAGACTTGCCAATTAAGGACATACATCCTCTTTCGGCATTGAGAAATGAGGGGTTGGCAAGAGAAACAAAGACCCTTAGATGACACATGTCCATAAAAGGAAAAAAGGAGTAGGGGTATCCTTCCCCAAAGAACCACCGAAGACTGCCAGACCCACACACAGGTGTAGAAGACTCTGGGATGATTGCTTAAGAGAACAACACATCATGCTTGCTCAACATATTGAATATGCAACAGTTAGGCAGAACATACCAATTAGATAGGCATGGTGTTTTAACTGTAGCGTCTAAGTATGGACCGAAAACCTCAGTAGGTGTGCTCGATTCTCAGAAATCTTCCACCCTGCACAGAATAAAGCAATGTCTCCTCTCTAAACACACTTTGTGTGTTTCGTGAGTTACTTTCTGATCAGGTAACAAGGGGAACATCACCCCATTTCCTTCTTCACTGTAAACAAATGCAATGTCCTTGACTGAGCCTCTGTAGTCAAACAAACACTGGGAATGCATTTCAAGGAAGCTGTGAGCATGTAAACTAATGATTCCTAAACTACTAGCTTCAAAGGTGAATATAATTAGTAAGATTATATCCTTTTAATGCTTGGTTCACCTCATATTTATAAAAATTCTATACCAATATTGGAGGGGGGAATGGAAAAAGGGGGCATGGAAGTGATACCTTTTCCCAATGACACTAGTGAAGACTAAGGGCACCTGTTAAAACAGATTACTAAGATGGAAAATGAAGTAGGAAAAGCACAGGACACTTTCCCTGACAGGAACACATTGGAAATCCATACCAGTAGATCTTTGAAAGCAAAGCTCCAGCAGAAAATAAATGGAACGTAAAATTCAAAGTTAACTTCAGAAAGTGTGCCTTTCTCATAATGTGAGACGCTGTAATGGTTTTCATCAAGAAATGGCCTGAATATTCTCTCTAACTGCCAGAAGGTGGTAGTATTTCAAAATATTAATAATATTTATGAGGATTACACTCATGGGTTTATGAATTTTGGTTGTCTGCCAGTGCTGTATTATTGTATTCATAAGAGTTATAGGGCAGCATCCGCACTATGCCATAATCTAGAGACTTGGGTACCAGAGGGACTGGAAAACATACTGTACAGTCTTGTCATTCAAGACAGTTTGTTTCACGGGGAAAATGTATTAATACCTGCTTTTTCACTGGGGTAGTCTCACACAGTATCAAACATCAATGATACTTTCTGGAATCTGCAAAAGAAATCAAATGAAATATTCTCAGCCCTGAGAACAGAGGTCTCTGTAGGATCACTTGAGGCCAAGTCTCCGAGTTGAAATGAACACCTCTTTACAAAGTCATTAAATTTTCCGGAGCTTTTTCTGCTATCTTCAAAAATTAATTCTCCAATGAGGACAAAACAAATTTTAGGATGGATCTGTAATTAAATAAGGATGCCAAAGAACAAGTCTGGCTCATGTTAAAAGCCAATTCTTGGCATACAGTGTCAGAGTATCTATCAAGGTAACCTAAACAAAAGCCATTCCACAGCAATGCTAACAAAAGAATTTTGAGCATTTTTTTTCTCATAAATGAACAAACTTCTGCAAGTCTTAGAACCAGGGTGAAATTGCTGTAGCCATATAAATATAGTGCAAGTTGCTTAGTCCAGATATGGTTAGTCAAAGAAATCTGTTATAGCGGACAAAAAACAGATGTCCCAACCAAATTAAAAAAAAATTAAATCCAATGCATTTTTGTAGGATACCATAGACAGAAATGGCACTGCTAGCAGGCATCTTCTGACCATTTCTCATTAGTGCTCTCAGGATGAACAGAGGACAGGTGGCACAGGAAAATGATCTTTTTGAAAACAAGACAAGAAAAGATCCCACTAATTCTGTCAAAATAGACCTGCACAGCTGTGCCAGCTCACTTAACACTTTACTACAGAATCTCTGCAAGTCAAACATCTTCTCAATGTGGAATATTACACTAAATTTTCCTAAATTCCTCCAGTTGGTGGAAATGGATGGGATGAAGGAGGGAAATGAGGACAATGGCTGTACCCCCTCCCTGTCCCACCCACGGAAAGCCCCTTCCACTCTGCAGGTTTCCAGCCCTTCCTCACAGGGAGAGCTACAGCAGGGGCTGAAGGAGGCAGCATGGCCTGAAGTCACTGGCTGCCTCCTCTTCCTAGGGAGTAGAGAACAACATGCACAGATCCTGGAGCCTTGAAGGTCTTCCCACAGAGACCCAGGAAACGTCTCCACCAAGAATCCCATTCCTTCTTATGTTTGTGGGGAGCAAGTAAGGTATTTAATCATGAATCTGAGAAGAGCTGAGTGGCACAGTCCAGGTTTGACCCACAAAACTAAGCACACTGGGTACCACCTAGAGGCTCTCACTTTACTAGTCAATTGTTATACGCTAGGATATGTAAGTTATTATTTTCATAGTTAATCTTTCTTGAAGACCTAATAACACTCGTTTTATAATACCACCATGTATCTACCAACTAGTAAAAGACATGGAAAACCTGTCCCACCACAGAGCTGCACATATTTATGGTCAATAAAATACTTGATTGCAATAACTGCCTCATGATTCTTGCATTTTTATTTCATCCCTACATCTTCAAGAGACAANGGGGAAGGGGGAAAGAAAAAAAAAAGGAGTTTTTACAATGACACCCCAGGAACCAGAACAATAGTGTTGCCTTTATTCTGATGTGATCTGTGCAGCTTGAAAACTAATCTAGAAAACCCAAGTACTATTAAAAGCAAAAGATCTTTTCTGGGGGAAAATAATTCCTTAATGCTTGATTCACAAATCAAACCACAAAGTATATGAATCTTGATTACACCTAGAGAATTGCTTGTATGCTTCAAAACTGTTAGCTCAGCTCTGGGCAAAATCCAGTCAGAAGGAATGATGCTAAAAAATAAAAAGCTATGTGGGAGATCCTTGGTGAATCAAAAGCACTCTCGTTCCAGAAAGGAGGAAACAGCCACTCTGGGTCTTGGCTTCCACTACAATTATGTGATGGGGTGTACTTTAGGAACACAGTATAATAGTTCAAGACTAAGTTGGTTATACACAGTGTAAAAGTTTGGCCCTTTAGGCATGAAAGGGTACCCCTGCAATTTCTAGGAATTAGAAGCAAAAAGACAGAACAATGTAAAAATAGTAGGAGACAAGCCAGCTTAAGACAGTCTCATGTGTAATTCAACCTGGCATTATCACCTGGTAGAATCCTCAGAGAAGAAATGTTAAGCATAAGGGAACATTAAGTAGTAATTCTATACTTTTTTAAGTGTGCAAATACAATCTTCTGTTGACTTTTTTGCTGAGAAACAGAATTTCTAGTGCTGAGCTAAACTCTGCCCCGCCTTTTAAATATAAGCAAATAAAATCAACACAGCTCTGTGGTGTTGAAGACAGCAAATTTTGGCCTCCTCTTTTTGCACTGTGAAGTGTGCTACACCCAAAGTAGGAAACTGTAAAAAGGAACCAAGAATCTCACAGCTTTGCTGCTGGCTGCAGTCAGAGCCCAAATGCCTCCTCTCCTACTTCCTCACAGAGAATATAAAGTGACGACATGTTCTGGACTGGACTTGGAAATGTCAGGCAATAAATACACTGCAAATGTTGATTTCCCCAGACTCTCTGCAGGACTGGAGAAAAATTGAGAGTCCCTTACTAACAGGAGCTTACTTTTTCCACGGTAATGTCCTATAAAAATATATTTATTAGATAATGAATTGCAAGGGGCTGTCAACTGAAAGTGATCTCTCATGCAAGTGGTCACATTAGGCAAAATTTTATTTTGGCCATTTAGTCAAAATCAAGGAAATTAGTTTATATGTGAATTCTTCATATAAATCTCTTTTCTACTGTCTGTTTCCTCTCTTTCAATAATTTAGGGTGGAATTTCCAAAACCATCAGTAGTGCTTAATGCTTAACTTTATAGCAATACACTATTTAAACATCTGTATCTCAACCTTAAAAACTACATTCCTTGAAAAGATGCTTAAAATTTTTTTCCTAATCAAAAAACAGCTGGCCTCAAATTCACTGCTTTCTCCAAGCACCTCTTCTCTGTACTGTAAGCAGTTAAGAATGTTTTTAATTTGTTTTACAGTGCATTAGCAGGGGGAAACAATAAGTAAACAGAAAACTAAGATGAAGCTCCTGTCCCATGCTGAGTCTGTTTGCCAACTCCCTATACCAACATTTGAAAGCAGCAAATATGAAGACCAAGGAGAGTTCAGTCCTCACAGAACTCTCATTTTTCTGACTAAGCAAGCCAAGTGCCCCAGGTTGCTAAATATGCTGATTCAGATGAGTGCAAAAGACATTGTGGGTATATTACCTTGATATAATTTATAATCAATGAAGTGTACTGCTTTTATCTCTACTAACAGTCCTGACACCTTGAACAGCATCACACTCAAGCAAGAGAGACCTCCCTGTGAGTAGAGGTGGCAGAACCTGCTCAAAGGCAAAGCCCAGTGATGCTCATCAACACAGCCACGTAACCAGCATTAGGAAATCTCTCCTTCCACCCAGGTGTTTTATGATTCAGAAACCAAATTGGTTCCTCTGCTGATAGGAGGAAGAGAAGACCATCTGCATTATCCCTTGATGAGGTCTAGCACATGATGTTATTGCCCCTCATTGCCACTGACATCCCAACTTTTTTGAGCACAGACAGAGCAGGGAGGAGCTCGAGAGCTGCTCAAGGGCTGGCTGCTCACTCCCCTCTCACCTTGTCCTGAGCTGGAAACCAAATGCCACGTTCTTGGTGCACGTCGGGAACTTCTGGAGTCCAGAAGCTCCAATCCAGACAGACTTACTGTCACAGACTTGCCACTTGTTGCCTCACACACCAGTTATGAACAGTATGGCTCTTAAATAGCTCAGAAAGTGTTCTTGCTACATAAATAGGTACTTCTGTGAGCAACAGAACTAATGAAGCCTTTCCTTTGTGGATTTTTTCATGTCTAATAAAGCTGAACTCACCCTGCAGTTTTTCGCTAAATGGAAATACTAACATGAGTTCTCTCTGCTTCCTATTCTTACAGGAGTTGTAGAGCTAATATTGTTGAGACCTCTTACTTTCCATCAACTTGGTTGAGACTGGTTCAAATTTCACTGAAGTTGCTCAAGAAACAAAAAGTTAAGAGGAGACAGATAGACAGGAGAAAACACTGTGTGATTGCAAACACCTTTCTGTAGGAAACTAAGCCAAAAAAAAGAAGAAGAAGAAAAAAAAGGGGTTTTTATAACAATGCTTAACTGCAAGGAAAAACCTAACTCAGTGTGGTTTGTAAATGCCTGGCTAGTTCTGCTCACACTTTAAAAGCACATTTATTCCAAACATTTAATAATTGTGAGACTGTGTTAGAATTTCCACTTCTGAAATATTTGATTAGATTTTAGTGTCTTCAAGCCAGGTCAAGGTATATTGTGTGAAACCCAAACATCTGATTTACTCTCGCATAGGAGGGGTGGCATCTCTGCAGTCAAAGCTGCATCAGCACGTTTTTAGTCTTGGCAGATGATTTTAAATGAGAGAATTTGCTTGTATTTATCAGTGAACAGGGATTTGATACAAAGAAAACAGTAAGGAGGTGGGATTACCAACATGTGTGTTGGCGGGGCGGGGGGGTACTAATGCCAAGAACATTTTGGATGAAGAAAAGGGGAAGTAACTGCTGCAATTTTTAGCAAAGCACCATCCCATGTACATATAAGTGAAAGAACCACCAGGCCCTCAAACACTGCATATACTATGCAATGAAATTAATTTTTAATGAAAATAGATGGCTTAGCCCTTGTATACCTGTTGTAGAAGCACTCTCATATGACTGCTTTCAACATAAAGGCTTGAATCATTTAGCTATGAGCCACAAAATTCTCAGAGCTGGGGTGGAGGAGGAAAAAGGGGCACCTGAATGAGACAGCACAATGGTGGTGTAGTATCACACATTTAGGTACTGCTAAGGTGTCTGTTACACCAAACGACAGTTAGTCACTCATATTTTACTTCTTAACAAAGGATAGCAGCACTAAGAAGAGAGAAACAATTACAGGAAAAAAATGGGGTGCAAGGCAGCTCTCCTCGAGGACAGACAATTTTCTCTTCTCTCTGAAAGTCTCCATTCCCCCTCCTTCCCTTAACATACCCTAAAGGCCTTTCACACAAATGGACTCCTTTTCTGACTCTGCATGGGCAGCTGAGCTGCCTATTCCTCCTCCTATACAAACCCCTTGTATATTTGATGGAAGCAAGAGGCAGAGGAAAAAGCTGACAGCAAGTTCTGCCAAAGCTTTCTTCCCTTTCCCTTGAAGAATGAGAGAAGACCAGGGTTGACCTTGGGTGAAAAAGTATATATTAAAGAAAAGGAGAAAATCAGGATGATGGTGAGAAAGGATTTATGGGCTTGGGAGGGAAATGGTGGCTGAGCTGCTGAACTGGAATAAATGATCATAGTACCATTGACTATAAGAGTTTATCAGCTTTCCACCAGCTGCGGAACAGCAGTATTTGTGGGAAGGCAAAGGGACTTGGGCTTGTTTGAAAGGGCTACAGCTTTCAGGGAGTAATCTAGGTTAAGTGGGCTCAATCTGCCCTCACCACAATATTAAAACACCGCATCTTTCCCAGCCACCCAAGTTATGAACTTCTGAACTGGCACCAATGAATTCTGTAAGGCTTTATATAACAGATGAAGTCATGTAGCTAAGTTGTATCTCAGTTATCCCAGCACATATTGAAGGCCCCATTCCCTCACCTTGTACCATGTGTAATCATTTATGCTTGTCCAAAGCGAGGCAAATGTGTAATCAAAAAACTGTGGTTACACCTTGTGCAGATTTTCTGCTAGTGTAACTAACTGGGAATTAGCCCTTTCCTTCCTTTCCCAATTGTTTGGAAGTTGCACTAAAGTCACATATGGGAAGTCATCGTTAGGCTTTCAAAACAGCCCAGAAGTCAGAATTTTAACATTCCTTTTTGTCCCTGAGGTCAGAAACTAGCCTACAACACAGAGATGGACAACACCAGTGATGCAAAAGCAAACTGTTCACAGGCTCTTGCTGAAAGCACAGATGAATGGCTGGGCAGAGGATAAGCTCAATGGGAGATGCAAGACACCACAGAGTACGCGGCACTCCTCAGTGGATTCATTACAGCCTCTTTCCAAAGCGAAAGTGTTAGAGTGAGTGTTCGAAAACGTACGCTCATTGTGTTGGCAGAGTTCAAACTAGACAGCATGAGCAATCTAAACTAGTGAGATGCCCAGGAGAAAAATTAACATATGGCAAGGCACAGAGAAAGGAAGGGGGGAAAACAAGCACCTCCAGCTAAGCACAGAGCTGCTAATTCAACCCTTAGGAAGAAGCCATCTCTTTGTTCTGATGAAAAGTCCCCTGAAGAGGGAATAACAACTTACATTTAGCATTCTTGAAAAGAAGCATGAATTGCTGGAGCAGCATCACTTTCTGGAGCAAGTTTATGGGCTGCATTCTGGCTCAGTTGACATGGAGAAGTATGTACCTCAAAGACACCTCTGAGTTGGAAGAAAATCCTGTATTACTCAGTCCTGGCAACAGTAAAGTCCTTTAACTCTGGGGAAACTGGAAGCATCTGAACAAAATGAACTGGAAAGGGTACAGACAAGAGCACACTGCTTCCAGTGGTGTCTTCCTTGCTGCCCAACCTGTCTACCTGCAGCACTGCTGCCAGAGTGACCGCTTACCATGACAGCAGCACAGTGGTTGTTGGTGCCATCACCACCTGAGCTGGTTCCCACTGAAATTTTTTCAACCTCATTTGGACCATTTTGCCTGAAATGGTTTAGGTGGCAACAGAGACCAAAGGTGGGGGAAAGGCAAGGTTGTTATCCTTGTTCTGCTGATAGGAAATTAAGGCAAAGGGAGACTAAGTCATGTTCGCAAGCAGGAATCATAGCCTAACTTGGAGCTGGGCCTATATCTCCTCAGACCCACGCTGTACTTTAAACATCAGACTTGCCAAACCCTTATTCTTGAACCCTATTCACATAAGAAGGAAGAAACACAAACCTCGATCATTTTTCTGAAGCTCTGACTCAGGGGAATTATCACTGTATATCACTGCTTTGCCACCCTCCCCTTTGTGCCTTTTCTCTACACAGGCCAAGCCCCGCACACAAAGAAGTTTTATCCCCCAGCCTCTCTCAGCTCTGTGCTTACACATCGTGCTGAGTGTTAGCATCAGGCCCTGGACGACAGATTTCCTAACAATTGTGAACAGATCGCTGTGGCACAGGCTGCTGCAATGTACAGAAACTAGATTTGGACAATTGGAAGTTTAGCAGTTCAGAGGCAGCTGCAGATTGTAAAAACAAAGGCAAGAAGTGAGTGAGCAACTGCAAACATCCCAAGGAAGACTATACTGAAAAGTCATTTCAGTCTTAATCCTTTTATATATCATTATAAATTGAACTCTTTCCAGCCTAACAATGGGCTTTTTTTTCTCCTAGGATGATCTTAGCCAAAAGTGCTGCAAGCTTTCTCAGAATTATTGCTTCATTGAAAAACAATTTCTTTTCAAGCAATTTAATACAGTGATTGTATTAAATAAGCACAGTTCAGCTTGGCTCCTTCACTTCAAGAGAAGTTGCAGGGCAGAAAAGTATCTTGAATTTTAGTATGAACTTGGTTACTTAAGATTTCAGAAAAAAAGTATATTTGAATCTGGCTTACATACTGCATCAGGGGTACAACTTTCAGTATCTAAAATCAGATGACAAATTTGTGTACTTTTACCCAACAGGACCAGAATTACAAAATATTTTATAAAAACAACTAACATATAAATATCTATATTAAGGGAGAAAAAGAAGTAAAGAGCTGAAGAATATGTTATCAATAGAGCTTCTGCACTGTTCCGCAGTCATTTAATGATGTGACGGTAATTGACAACAACGGTGAGAGCAATGGACAGCGAGGAACCACTACCTGTACAACAAAGTGTGATTTGAGCAAAAGGTCAGATACATGAAATATAGATGACTAACTCCACCATGACTTACACTAATGCAATGCTAGGACATGTATTGTTTTCTCCTACCTTGATGCTTCTGGTGGAATATATAACAGATAGAAAAGGGATACGCACCATAAAACATGCAAAGTACCCCCCAAAAGTCTCAAGCTTTTTCCAGTAGGTGCTTGTAGAAACTTGAGATAAAGATCAGAAAAGTCCTTAGCACTTAAATGGATGAATTTTACCAAAACCACTGTACTGAGTAGCCTTAAATACTTTTTGAAAAAAAAAAAAAAAGAGCCCATTTCTTGGGGTCCTCTGGCAACCCTATTTTCTTCAATTCTACCTGTGGTAAGCAACTTTCAGAAGGATTAGCAGCCACATTTTCCAACTTAAATTACAACCAGAAAATATTTTATTCTCACAGTACAGCATCCTCATTTATTTTCAAGTTCTCACTTTCTCCGCTGTTATAGGCAGCAACACTACCCCCCAGTAAGACGAGTGTCTGAGACAGTGCTCTGAGAAACAGTCATTGCTTTCCCACCAATTCTCTTCATGGAAATACAATGCAGAGCCTTCAGTGGATTCACTGCTGACTCAAGGCTAGCATATATGGAATGGGATTATCCATATTAAAACTTCAGAACCTGACTCAACTTTCATCTGAAGAGACTTAATCTTTCTACCAACTCGTTACTGGGCATAAAATGGCATGAATCTGCGCCTGTCAGTGGAGATATTAATTTATAGCAGTTGAAAAAGTAGCTCATGACCTTCAGTGCAGATACTCTTAATTGCCACTGGTGCAAGTGGGATAAGAACTGAGCTCTTTGAGAAGCAAAACCCACAAGTGATTTCACTGATCCAAAAATGCCTGGCTCTCCTCCCTCATCATTGTTACATCTGGCACAGAAAAAGTATGCATGTAATAGAAAACTTTCTCATTAATGTCCTTCAGGAATAAGGGCTACTGAAGACTAAGGATCATGGTAGCGACCACATAGCAGACCCACTACTTAGGGATTAGAGAGGAAAAGTCTGTTATCTCTAATGTGACAGGACCCCATGCACGATAGCACAGCTACTTGGGCTTGTGTGGGAAAGAGGGAAGATACAGCCCAGAGAGCAAAGGGTGAAGAGTTCTCTCTTTCAAAAAACTGTTTCCTATGTGTAGTATAAACTCCAAAGCTTTAGGGAGAAGGGAGTTGGTTATATTGTTCGGGCTGTGGTTAGGTTGCTGGGATTTGGTAAATAAAAAACATTTTTACAGCTCATTAAGTGGAGCTTTGGGAAATGTTCTCATATCCGTTTTCAAGGGGCTGTAGAGAGCTTGCGTTGTGTGGTGGGCCAGCGAAGCAGTCATTTCAAACTAAAGGTTTATATATATACTGGGCTGAGGAACACTGGTGTGTAGCTGCCGCCTTTGACTGACATGGTGGTTGCTAACGTGTTGTTGCTTTCACTTGCTAGATTTGACTAAAGGCAATAGCTTATATCGTTTAGCGGAAGAGAATCCTCAAATAGCCTGGGAGGATGGGACAATATAACTTGGGGCAGTTTAGCTGATTCTGCAAGACCAGTGAATTACTGTCATATTTTCTCTACATCATATGAAAACCATTTTCTATGTGTATAGCTGAAATTCCCATGTGTGCTTCACAGGAGTGTTACTGGCCTTACAGGGCTTAAGGGACAGCAATCTTTCCATTCCTTCTTTACACAAACTCACTACAAAACCACACAGGTCCTCTTCTTAACAAACACAGAGCACTTAGTGTGAGCCATTACTCCAAAGCAAGCTGTGCCTGGGGGTCAGAGTGCCTCTCAATAGCACTCTTTCAACCAAGGAAGCCCTCGCTTGCACACAAGGAGACACAGATGTAGTCGCAACTATGGACATCTTCCCATTTCCACTTCAGAAGTCTCATGTTTGGGGTCCAAATTATTTTAGGGTCTTCTTTCTCTTTCTTTTTTTTGTTGTTAAAGGTGCTCTCCCATCTCGGAGAAACTCCCAATGACAGGCAGTGCTATTGAAAAAAACCAAACTGTTTGCCTTTCGTCTCCTTTATCTTGTGCATATTTTCAGGGAAGGAAACACAGACATTTCTACTGCTTATTTCAGCTTTACTGTCATTTCTTCACTGGTCTTCGGAAGACAAACTGTCACCTCCATGCCTGGCTTTGGCCAAGAATGATAAGACTCTGCTCTGCCCTAAGAATTTCTATTTTGCTGGCATATGTGTTGGAGCTGTGAGCTGCTCCAAGTCACCAATGGAAAGCATTGGCACCTAGCAGTGCCAGAGGAAGGAGAACAAGGGAAAAGGTGAGAATGACAGAAAAGCTGTTGCCTGGCACTTCCTCTTTCTTTTGCATAGAGTGATAATACCTTCAAAGCAGCCAGCTGTGCAGAGGGAGAGGTGCTGAGCAGTTGGGTTTATGGCGCTGGAGTAAGAGGCACTCTACCTCCTCCAAGACAGACTTAGGGCAGCTGGCCAGCTGGAGAATGCTGATTTACATTATTGAGTTCAGTGCCATGTCACTCCTGATTTAGGACTTGATTCTGTGCCACTGAAGTCAGCTCAGCCCTTATATGCTGAAGAACTGGATTGTAGATGGGTATAAAATTAGTCATATAAACTAAAGAGATCGTAGCATCCTTTTTCTGACCTATTTGTCTTTAATACCATTAACACTACATCTGGAACATTAACTCACTGAAGAAATTTTAATGGCTACACTTTGGTCTAGAAATACTCCTAAAATTTATGTGGTTGAGTAAATCACTGTCTTTCAAAAGTAAAAAACATAATGTAACTACATTCAAATATCAGAATAACAGATGTTTTAGAAGGATACTAAACTGGCTGAGCAAGCGAAGCCTGACCTGTTTACGTGAGCAATTCTTAATCCTGAATGGATTTTAGTTTCTCAGTAATGTGATGACGGATGGGAACACTGATCCCATTTTCAAAAAGGGGAAAAATGGACTCCCTTACCTTCTCCGCAAGTGACTTGACATGGTGACAGAAGCAGGCTGAGACAGGGCTGAACTCAATTCTGAGAGTTCACCCAAAGCCCTATGTTCTAAGCCAGTATTTCTTGATTTTTCAGGCTGGCAATCCTTATTTGCAGTTAGCAATTTTCATGAGCTTCCTTACATTTACTTTGAAAGCATTTTGAAAGTAAGAAAGAAATGAAAAGTTAGGGTATTTGTGTGAGATTTAAGAGGCTGATGCGAGCACTTGATCATGAAGAATATGGTATGCTGTGGCTGAGAAGCAACCTCTGCATAAACATACTAATAGTTTCCTTAGATCAATAATTGTCCAATCATCCAAATATGCTGATCACCAGTTAGGAACCGCTACATTAAGCCAGCCTTCCCGTACTGCTAAACCATAAAAGCCCAGCTACAAAGTGTTCTCATAGAAACTGAGGCCCAAACACACTCTGACATACGGAAGCTCATTTTGATCACACCAAGGGACACTTTAATATTCAGGGAGCACCAGTCTGATCAAACTGCTTGAAATAAGATGTCTCCCTATGTTTCCAATAGGCAGTCTCTGAACTCTCACCAACAGCCACACCATGAACTAGATACCTAAGTTGAGGATGAACTTATAAAAAGCACAAACACACGAGAAAAAATACCTCTTTCGTCCTAATTGGACTCTTAGTCCTGAAACTGGTCGACTGATCTCCACCTGACATCATGACAATAAAATCCAGAAGACTATCACCCAAGGCACTCTTATGATCAAAACCTGAAAGGTCCTTATGAAAAACTGCATTAACTGAGACAAGTGCTTAGAACACTCTGACTGAACTCCAACTAACACTAAATATCTTATCACCTAATTACACCCACAACCATCTTTTTCATGCTGCTTTAAAGATTGTAGGAATTCTTTTAACGCTGAAACACAGAGGAAGAACTGAGCATTTCTGTATTATTGGTGCAAAGAATACCCCTGTCCCCACCTCTGCATACCTCCGAGCTATTTAAGGTTCTGCCCTCAGTGCTATAAGGAAAGCAGAAAAATCATACCAACACCTTTCTGTATGCAAGACTAACCTTGGCCTTCCAAGTGTGGAATTCTGCACAAATCCACTTTTCAAACCACACATAAAATTGAGAGTTACACAGGAAAGTAAATAGATATTCAATAAAAGTGATAACTAACTTCCTCACTTCTAACATTTTAAGGAATTTTTTGTTTCCTTTGATTATTTTTTTAAACAAGAAACATTTCATACTGTAGAGTGAAGTGTTTTTTTTCCTCATGAAGCAGCAGTTAATTAAGAACCCTGCAGGAGTGCCAAAATGTTCAAGAGTGTGCAAGTATGTGAAAAAGTCTCATAAGGAATGCACTGCACACAATCTCAAACAACAATGTAGTGGACTTGAAAGCTAGCAAAGATGTCCATGTAAAGTTGTAAGTATTTTTAATTCAAAGTCTGGTGTTAGTATTGTGCTTGAAAGAGACAGCCAAACCAAAAGGGTGTGCCTGGAATTAATTTTTTGGAAGGAAATTTGCTGATTGGCAGCAAACAGGATGAAGTTGACAGCCAAACATTTTCTGGGGCCTATTCAAAGAAATTATCCAGGACTTTGTTAAGAGTCTCCCCAAGGAAGGAGTCCGTCACTGCTGATTAGTTTATCAAAATGATCCTGTTTCATTGGGTAGAATGAATTGGATTAATCTTTACATTTGGTAAATATCCCTCAGTACTGTTTTTTCAGCATGGCATGCCATGCACGTGTGTACCATCAGAAAGCCTTCACATAAGATGAGTTTTGATTCTTCAGTGTTGTTCTTAATTGTCATAACTCCAGTGCCAAGTCAACAGGCATCAGAACGTAACACAAATGCTCACTTGTCACATCTATCAATGTCCCCTTCTGTTACCTACCTCCATTCACTGTTCTTTCTTCTTCCTATGTATGTGAAAGTGGAAAAAGAAATTTCTAGCAATTAAAAGGTGCTAACCTTAAAACCAGCCAACCAAATGCAAACCCCAAAACTACAAAAAAACAAACCAAAAAAAAAGGAGAAACAATTATAAATAATTGTAAAGGTATCTTGTATGCAAAAGTGCAACAGCACTGCTGCTTGAGCAATAATTCCACACAGATCTCCAGACTAACGGGGAAAAAAAAAGGTCGGAAGCCTGCGGTGGGTTGACCCTGGCTGGATGCCAGGTGCCCACTAAAGCCACTCTATCACTCTCCTCCTCAGTGGGTCAAGGAAGAGAAAAATATATCGAAAGGCTTGTGGGTCGAGATAAGGACAGGGAGAGATCGTTCAGCAATTATTGTCACAGGCAAAACAGACTTGACTTGGGGAAAATTAATTTATTACCAATTAAATTAGAGTAGGGTAATGAGAAATAAAAACTAAATCTTAAAATACCTCCTCCCCCT
>VYZV01008243.1:150951-163223 GCA_013401275.1 Pandion haliaetus | reverse complement strand
TACTTTTTTTTTTTTTTTTTTTTTTTCCTCAGAACTGCTATTTTCAGTTTCAGCACAACACTGCAATTGTGCATAAGCTACAGGAAAAAAACCAAAACCCAATCTGAGTAATAGTAAACGGCAAGATCTGTGGTGGGAATAAAGCGAGGAAAAGCAGTCTAAACTTTGTAACTACCCTTCCAAAACATCTTCCACCAGCAAATGGTTTCTTGTTTTAAGGCAGCACATTCACACAACTCAGTTTTGAATACTTAACACTAAACACCCATCTAGCATCAGTATGAAATATTGCCAGCTGCCTAATCTCCACAACTTTTTCATACCTAGTGACTCTGGTGGGATTGCTGAACTGTTATAGAAGTAAGAAGTACAGGACTAATGCGCAATCTTTTTCTTTCCAGTGGGATTTTTGCAGACAGTTATTCTTACAGGGTCTCACAAAACAAGCTATAATTTCACTATTTCTGTGAACAAGGAATAAGAAATCCTTATTCCCATTTCTGTAGGGAATACAATTTTAAAAGCTTGTGCATACTTTAAATAACTGCTTAAATATATTAACTTTCAATTTGTTATTTCTAAATAATTTCTCACCTGACAAGGAGATTATGTTTGAGTGCACTACATTAAGAATTTTGGTGGAATTCAGTTATACCTACAAGAATTCATCCTTTTAAAAAAGAAAAAAAAAAAAGGTCTATAGATAAAAGCCTGGCCATGAGCAATTAAGAGATGCAGCCAATTCCCCACTGCCATACAATGTCTCATTGCTCACTATTACTCTGCTCAAATTAAACCGTTCAGCTAATTTTAAATTTGCATCTTTGCTCTCCTCAGTAATAGAATATATTGCTGTACGTAACAGATGATATAACTGATTATTCAGTGTGCAGTAAAGGTTTCAAAAGTATACTGCTAGCATCCATTAAATTCTGTTCATGGTCCACATATTTCCTTGGCATGTGAAATTATTTGTGGAGGCTAAGATAATTTTTAATGAACAGAAACAAAATGGAAAAATCTTACATGACAGTAAGACAACAATATTTTAAAATATAAAATGTCTTAAAGCGGTGGCGTGGGTTTGGTTTTTTTTTTCATTTCTTCTCCTGAATTGTCTGAAGAATTAGGTTGTTTGGACCACACAAAGAACTACAGTTACAACAGGTATTAATGAACTCAAAAGAGGAAACCAGCTTTAGTCTCGATGTGGTACAAAATGTCTACATGCCCCATTAAGACAGAATTTAACACTACTGGAGTCTCTGAAATTTCTGTATAGCTTGGTAATTTGATTAAAGCAAGACTTCTACTTGAAATTCTGTTTTATGGTTTTCAGTAGAAGAGCTTCAGATCACTAATCTTACTAAAAATTAACATTAAGAACATTTAATATATGTTAAGGATTCTTCTACGTCTCTCAGAGTTATGCTAGCAGTTGAGACACGTACACAGCAATGGCTAAAGACTAATGCTTCCAGGTATGCCGGGATGAACAGCATTTAGAATAGTTCTTAAAAAGATGTTAATTTTGTTTGCTTCTGTTTGTTCTATCAGATTCACCTCTTTCTAGAGCTTTACACAGTTTTAAGGAGCCCTTCTCACTTGACTGAAATCCATCTTGTGACAGTAATGCTATTGTCAATGAAAGTTCATGGGGAGAAAGGTTAGAGGGACAAACAATTCTAGTACCCTTTCTTTATCAGTATCTTTTAACTGGACAACTCACAACCTAGCATTATAATACTTAGTGACATTTCTTTTCCTCCTGATTTTGAGATCTCCACTGTTTTTAACTGTGTTTGCACAAAACCCTGCATACAAGAAGCTAAGCCGATCCCTCTGCACTGCTTTTTAAGTCACAAACCATCATGGAAGCCAGAAGATAGTGAGAACTAAAGTTTACTTTTATTGCCTAGCAAAATAAGATACACATTTCAAGCAGTGGCAATTACGCATATTGTATTTGCAGAAAAAGACTGCTCTAATTGGAAGTGTGGTTCAAGCTCAGAAATGGTTTGCAGCTTTATAACCATTTTACAAGTCTGTTTTGGGTATTTAAAATAGAGCGTCTTTCATACAACTAGCCAAAAAGAGGCACCTTCCATTAGACTGAAAATTATTACAAGAAAGTTTATTACCCAGCTTTATGTGGTTAAAATGAAGTTCTCTGATTTAATGGACTCAATTGTCTAAATTGTGGACCATCTGCTAAATTTCTTGAGGGCTGACCTCATGATCATTTGACTCCCTGTAAATGGGCCAGGCCCACCTATGCAGGTCTTGGCATGAGAATAAGCCCCATAATCTCTGTTTCTTTATCATAGGATTATACTGGAAGGGAAATATGCTGCTTCACCATACACAAATAGCTTGTAGAACTCGTTGCCAAAGAACACCACTGAGGACAAGAGCTTAGGAAGGCTCAGACTAGGGTAACATATTTATACAGAAGTGGAAATCTGCCGTTAGTAATATATCTGAAAAACTAATGACAAATGGTACAGGCACCCTGGTGATACGCTTATCAGGAAGAACATCCTACAGACAGCTTTCCATTACCATCCACAGGTGTACAGGGTACATGTCACAACCTTGAGATCAGATTCACTAGATTAAACTGGATTTAAGAATGACTGTCTTTTTGAGCAGACATACGTGCATCTAAACACAAAAAAATAAAGCTCTAAGTTGTACCAGACAGTTCACTGGCCTCTGTGCTGTTAAAATATACAGTCATTGTTTGTAAACAGAGAGTATGCTTTTTACAGTTTTCTAACCTGAAAACACACTTAATCTTTCCACCACAAGACAAATGTAATCCTTCCCCTACTTTCCTTCAAAGTAAATGTAAATCAAGCACTTTCTGAAAAGTCACAGAAATGTCAAACTGTGCAACTGCTCTGGATGGACTCACTGTCATGTTCAGTTTATTTAGGGGAAGATTAAATTGCAACAAAAAGCAGAAAACATTTAAGAATTTTGCGTCATTTGGCATACATGCAAGCGAAGGAAAAGGCATGCCACACATCTGCTTCTTGTCATGATTCAAGCCAAAACGCATGTGACAATTGCTTTGCTTTTTATTACCATGCATACCATAAAATTCTGAGCCTCTCCCTCCTATTATGGACATAGCAGTTTCCAATCTGTCCACAAATGTGAAGTGTGGGGTAAAATTCCTGGTTAACCGAAGAATACTTATGAACTGTTAGGTAAAAGGGAGGGTAGGTTTCCTCCAAAGAGCCTCGTGGAAGGGTCACAGCAATGTATTAAGGCTGCTAAAGGGCTTCAACAAGGGTGGCTGATTCTGCAAATAATGAGAAGAATGTTTCAAACTTGCACAGTTTCTGTGCAAGGTTGCATGTTGTTCAGGAGCTCTGATGGAGAAGTTTAAGCCCTGTGGATTTTAGGGTCAGGTGGGCAAAGAACAGCCCTGGTTTGTGGTGGTGCAGTTTTTCTTTTGTATTACCAGGCTACCTTACTGCAAATTCCCGAATACCACACTTCCTGAACTCATAAGAAATTTTAGGAAATGGAAAGGGTAAGGTCAGTTCTTTCTGCATTACACCTGAAGCCCGTCCCAGCTTCTTTGATGTCCCACCAGTAACTCATTCTCCATAGCTGTGCATCAAATATTCCACCTTAAAACCAGAATCATAGAATCATTTAGGTTGGAAAAGATGCTTAAGATCATCCGAGTCCAACCATTAACCTAAAACTACTAAGTGCACTACTAAACCATGTCCCTAACCACCACATCTACACTTAAAAATACTTTTTATACACCAAGGTGAATCAACAGAAAAAAGAATCTCATTTGAGGCAACATAGCACCAGAGACTATTTGCCAAGAAATCAGTGTCCTGGAAATGGAAAAGGTAGTGTTGACTATCAGCACAGAGATAGTAAGGGGACAACGGGTGCTTTCAGGTTGCCCATGGGCCTCCCTCCTCTGCCCTGCATGGTGCTGTCACCACCGGCAGTCATGTGGCAGAGCTAAACCATAAGAAGTTGAGGGGTTGTGCCATGGAGTAGAGGGGCCTGCCCAGACAGATGACATCCTGGCAGCTCCAGGACAGGCGATCTGCTCCTGTTGTGCCTGCGCCGCAGAAGAGCAGCAACTTAGTGAAACCGAGCATTTTCCAGGAGCTGCTTCTGCACAGAGCTGGGATCCAGCCTGGCATATGCCCTAAGCAGGAGGGGACACATTTAGCTGCTCTCTCCTCCTCCAGCTTCGTGCTGCAGCTGGCCCAGCCACCGCCGTCACAGCCATGGATGTCAGCTTGGAAAAAGCTATTCCATGTATCAGCGTAATTATTGAGTTTGCCTTTTCTATCAAAGGGTTCATTAACTCCTGAAGAGCAGGGACTGTACAGACCAATATTGTTATGAGAAATATTAACAATCTGTAGCAATTTATAACTGGGTCTTTTTAACAATATGCAAGGTTGCTTCATCAATAACCAGGTAAGATTTGACCATTACAAAGTTCTCTACCTCAAACCCTATCTCAAGCAGCATGGGCCCAACCAACACACAGCTGAGATGCACTGACAGAGGATGAGCTGTTCCACCAGAGGCTTAACAGCACTCTAGGGGCAACTTTGGGGATATGGTAGGGTGTGGGGAAATTTGCCTTTCATTAATTTCATTGTATTTGTCCAGTTAAGGAAGTCTTATCAACCTACGTTTTATAGGTTTTTTTATCATATATTTTAACAATAAGAAAACTGATAAATCACTGAACAGTCGTCATAGTTTTGGCAGTAATGTAGTCTTATGGGAAGCCTGAGAAGCTGACAAACAGCATATAAGCCAATTTTTTAACAACTATAAAATCAGATGCAGCGTTGTGCATCAAAATATGCCAGGAGTTCAATCTCCAATACAAACTACTCCCAGTCTCCAAATGCAACCTAAAATCTGCATATTCACATTGCATGAATTTGTATTGCTCACACACAGTGTGTAACCCACAAGCCCTTACGTGAAGGTCCTGGGGCCACGCAGCATGGTCACGCAAGTTATGGCAGCAGCAGCACTACAGCTGTCTGCCACAAGCACTGCCTTTCAACTCTGATCTCCCTACTTGCATCCCTGCTGAGCCTGTCTCACCCCAGGCTGCTGCTTCTCCTCTCCAACCGCATCCTCCCAACTTCTCGCCCCAATTGCCTTCCATAAAGTAAAGTCAGATATTGACACTAAACAAACTTATGGACAAGGATGGCAAAACAGAACCTTTTCCCTCTTTAAGTGCACTTCCTCATACAGACCCACACTACCAGATGACTACCAATGCTACAGTAAATATGCTGCTTATAGACACTGCATTAGATGATGATAAATAGAGCAAACTACAAAAGCACTAGGTCCTGGCCAATTCACCCCTGAATAATTCATTCCAACATTACACGTCTTTAACAGCTGAATTTTTAAGAAAAGTAAATAAACAGTAAACAGCTTTTCAAATGAATTGTGGTCTATCCCCACTAAAAAGACAGTATTGTTTTTGCTCTAGGTCACCCTTGACTATGGCCAAAATGTGGGCAAGCATTCGTACAGTCTCCTTGCCAAATTTTCTGAAAAACAACTTTCACCTTAAAGTCTAATATCCTGGAATGGTATAAAAAAAATACGAGCTTGATACAACTAGACAGATTTTCTGGCTTCCCAAACATGACCCAGAATACGTTGCCTACCCCAGAAGAGGCCATACAATTAGGCTTTAAAGTTCTGACATTCTCAAAGAAAGGAAGACTACTTAAAGTTTCCATTGAAGAATACTACTCTTCATTTCAATCTTTGTTTCACCTGACCTCTGCCCAGCTGGGCTAATGAGGTCACATTCCCAAACAAATAAATCAGCATAGCTGTTCTGAAGTGAGCAGCACAACATTGATTTACACCAACTCTTGTTCCGGCAATGGAAAAGAACTCTAAGCTTTGAGGGCTAAGTAATTCTTACTGGTGAAAAATAGAAAACAGCTATAACAGTACGCTACAAAGATTTATCCAACATTTCATTTGCAGTGAAAGATTCATGCATTGCTTTCCAGTTCACAAATAATATGATCATTTCAAACTGTGCTGAAATATATTTAAACCAGGTGACAGTATTCTACAAGCAGATAGATGGACAAAGTGATGTTTTGACATCTTTCAGAAAATCAGTGAACGTTGAATAATCTAAAACAAAAATCTGCTTTGATATTTCTTGTTCTTAAAGTCTTTGCTTCATTCCTTCACATTCACAGATGAAACACATTTCCAGCATAAAAATCAGCAAACCAGAATGAATTACAGCATAACATTTATGACTTCTTAAAACACATCCAATAAAGCTTGAATAGATCATTCCTTGGAACATTTTCTTCTGCAAGCTATTATTTGACACTTCAAACAATCATCTATTTCTCTGATTTCCTCTCTCACAGGAGCTGAACTAAACACTAAAAATGGAAAAGAAACCCCAAAACTTTAAAACACAAGAGGAGGTAATGCTTTCATTCAATCTTTCTGAATTTGTGACCTATTTCTGAGACTGAGAAAATACTACGCTAGTTACTGACTACCATAAAACAATGCTTAACATGAGTATTTTTTCTTGCCACTGACTGGGGATATGGATATTTCGCCTGCTCAGAACCATTGCCCTCAATCCCTCCTCAATCCATCTTCTTACACGCAAACCTCAAAAGAAGTACACATCTAATAAGGTCCTTTTGCAGAAGCAATAAAAACATAACTGAATGTACTCAAAAGATACCATAAGTATTTAAGTTCAGCTGTGCAGAGTAAGTTCAGGGACATCTTATGGCCAGATTAGGCATTGGTGCAGAATTGCACATGCATATATGAAAATTTTGAACAAAGGGTTTTAGCGTGAAGCATAGTTAGGTGATATTTTGGTACACCCTACCCTTACGTATCCAGGGAATTGACCTACAGGCATGGTTGACATTTTGTGGAGTAGAGCTGATTCCACACAAGTGAAGAGAAGCAGACATGGCCTCCTGCTCTTTACTGGGAGTGTTCAGTTGTCCTTTTATTAATCTCATACAAAAGTCTTCAAGTGTAAAATATGTTTCTGTTTTGTCTCTGGAGCCTATAACATAATCGACAGAAAATGCCAGGAATTTTAATTAAAAAGTAACTGAAAACAGTTTTGGGGTTGGAATTTAATATTAGCATACAGTTTGTAACCCAAGATTGCAGTACTCTGCTTGTGCATATGACACTTCAGGTAAAACGGGCTATAATGAAAAACTGTTCTCATTAAAATTGATCAAGTAACTAATTTCTGATAACTTAATAAATTAAACTGGCTCCCCTGCTTCGGGAATATCTGTAAAAACAGCACCATTCTCTTAAATTTACTCACTCTTTGAAAGCTCTAATCCATGATATATGCAAAACTCTACAGATTAAACATAAATGTTAATATCCTACAAGTATTTCTCTTCAGGTCCTGTAGGTCTTTCATGAATGGGCCTGCTAATGTGACGCAATGTCTCCATTCCCTGAGTGGATGGTCTTAGAGGCTCTAAAATTGTGGTTCATAAGCACANAAAAAAAAAAAAAAACACAAGGAAGTAATTGCACAGGCCAAACATTTCTAGCAGTATTTTTCTAACTTATCTCTCTCCCTTCTTGTTTTTCACTTTCTAGCTTAAGCAAGCTGCAAAACGTAAATTCATGCCAAAGTGTACTGAAGGCATGCTTGATACTGTGGCAAATGGCCCTAAGATGTTGCTGACAACAATAACAATGTTAAAAAATATTGACAATACATGTTGAAAGCATGTGTTCTCCAACCAGATGACACAACTTTTATACAGACTGGAAGCAAAGAGCATGAAGGATTCTGGCAAAAAAAGGGTAATCAAGAAAAGAGGAAAAAGAAAAAGGAAACAACGAACATACAGAAGTAGTTTGGGTAAATGTTTTAAGAAATAAAAGACCTTAAAAGAGGCACTTTTTTCCCTAAATATACAAAAGAATTGTAAATGGTACTATGACATAGTCTAACTGTATGGCGCATTAAAAAGATGCCTGAAAACACCTGAAAGTGTCAGGATAAACTGCCACATTCGTGCAGGTTCCATGTTCTGAAAACCCCGTTGCAACTGCTGAACTAAGTCAACTGAAGCCAATTTATGTGTGTTTGCTTACAACAATATTAACATAAAATGTGCCTTGCTCACCTGGAAGCCAAGGAGCTAATACACGAAATGTAAACAATAATCCAGCTTTTAAAGAAAAAGTAACCAATACAGCTGGGAAAATGTCTGAGGACTTGGGTTTGTTTTTAAACTATTTCTTGTCTCTAAAAGAATCAAAAGCAGGTACAAACAAAAAAGAAATGGAGGGTTTATTCTCTTTTCCTAATGTCTTGTCGTCCTCAAGATACCCTGTATTCAAACGTCCCCTTTCACATACAGCAATAAAGGGCAAAAAAAGGAATTAGGCATATAAAAGGAAGGCACTTCTTCAGTTATTCATTAGCCAGAACAGAGGACTCCTCTTACACTGCAAGGGTGGTCATATGGCAGGGTGGGATGAAGCCAGTGAAAAAATTGAGGCTGGCCTTTCATTTAGGAGAGGAGGCATTTTTGGCAGCCAGCACAGCCCACTGAAGAGCTGAATCACCCAGCTGAACTGCCTAACTCCCTCTGCAGACAGCAAATGGAGACTGAGGCCAAAATTCCTCCTAAATTACTTGCCTCAGTTAAGTAGCTAAAATTAGGAAAGGGGAATTAAGGCTACATCCAGGGTGGAAGGACACTGCTACAGTCTTTCAGATAAGGAAACCTGGCCTTGCATGACACAAAATGATGGCAGCAATCCCTTCCTGGTTGCTGAAATACTCCATGCACATGAAGTCTTAAATCTCTTCACAAGAAGGGAACAGCATGAAGCATCGGACAAACACATTTGATAGTTATGTCCATTCCCTCAGCACAAAAAGGACTGTGGCCACTGGCAAAAATCTGTGCTGACGAAACCAAGGACATGGTCACACAAATCAAGCATTAATATCTCCAATGGTCCAAATTCTGCTCTGATAGTTGTGTACAGGCAACATCAACGTCACCAACTTCCACCCACACGGCAGGAGCTACCAGTGCTTCCTGGCATTTACACAGCCTAATGAGGGCAGAACTGGGGCCTGTCACTCACACACAAAGATGAGCTCTGACAGCAATGGGACATGTAGCACTAGTCCTTCAAAATGAAAAGTGAGAATGAAAACAGGAAGATGATGGTGGTAACGAGGGAAAGGGATGCACTAGGGGCCAAGTTGCTATAATAGCACTGCTGCTTTTCCCTTTGCAAGGCTCAGCCATGGGAAGGTGCAATTGGGATGGATGGAAAAGGTGTCAGAGGCTTTGCTGGCTGTAGGCTATGGGGAGTGGAGGATGTGCTGGCCCTCCGCTTGCTAGCTGAGATGGAGGAGCTTGAGCCATGGTACTATTCCTCCCCACAGCTAGGAGCTGATGATCTGTAAGAGGGCTGCAGTACTGGGCTTACCAGCTCTTCTGCATCCTAAATGAGCCTCTGCAAGCTCAATTCAGAGGGATAATTGCATGACAGTTTCTACATGCACCATTTTGAAACTCCAGTTTGCTCTTTTGGTTGGCATAGCCCACAGAAATTCTAAGTAGGAGAAAAAAAAAAAAAAAAAAATCTATCAGTCTTTCCTGTCAGATCTCACTTCACTCCTAAAGTACTGTTATTTCCCTTTTGAATGTAGCATATCATTAGTGCCTAATACCATACATAAAAGATTTTTGATAAAATATGATCTGGCCTGAAGCATACTTTTATTAAAAGGCTTAACCCTACTATATTCACAAGCATTAATAAAACACCAGGTTATAATTAAAAATAAAATAACCAAGTTTTTTCAATGTCCTTAAAAACGCCACACAGTTCTTTTGTTGTTTTTGTTGTTGTTGTTGTTTGGTTTGTTGGTTTGGGTTTTTTTTAAACAACTAAAGCTCGTCAAAAGCTAGAGACTTTTCTACCACTGCCGCCTTCTAGTGACAGCAAACACTTTCAGTTATCACACATATCTTGCCTAAGCTAAACTTTTTGACTGGAAAAATGAAGAAAGTTTCTATCTGTAAACTCATAATTCAAATTAAAGAAATGCCAAACACTGTTTTTTTCTGAGGGTCACTTAAAACACATATCTGCTCTGGGAAATCTAGACTTCTGGTCTGTTGGGAAGATGGGAGACATAGTTCGTATGATTCTTTTCCAGACAGGGTATCCAGTAAGATGCTGCTATTAGCCCAAATCTAATGAAAACAATCTCACAAAAAGATGTGTAGCTCATTTTGACAATTCACCTCAAGAATTTTTTGTGCCACAGAAATTACAGTTTCTTTTGATTTTTTTTCCCCAAACCAGCTTTTTGAGCTTATTTAAAAACTAGTGTTGTTCAATGATCCAGGATGACAGCAGTCTTGTTTCAATGCAGTACTGCCTCAATCAAGGAAAAAGCGTTAGTATGGATTAAAAGCATATGGTAGACCAGGAATTTCTATATTTTATATTTTAGGCCAGCCACTTTATTGGTCTTAATAATATGTTGATCTTAATTAGAATTGAATCAAGACTATTTCGTTATGATTCAAAGTGCATCTGTAAGGCAAATATAACTACCTCACATTTTACTGTGAAACTGATATTCTCAGAAGTTAAGCGACTTGCCCAAGGCTACACAACTATTATTGCCAAAACTAGGGTTAGCATCAGCCATTCCTGCCAGAGAAAATGATTAGCGCTGCATTTCTTTGAAAGCTTGAAGTTCATTCTTCATAAAAAGGGGATGAAATACAATTACTTATCTCTAAGGACTCCTGTGGTCTATAAATAACATTTGTACATTGCCAGCTAAGAGCAAACCTTGTCAAAGGTAGTAGTACTCTTTCTGAAATGTCAGATGCAGAGTACGAAGCCAGAGGACATAAACCACCAGCCTTTGTAGGTATGGGTGTTGCTAGTCTAGCAGAGCTTTTTGCATTTAGAAACATTCAATATTGAAAAAATACTTTATGGAAGGAAAAGTTCAGATTATTTTGCAAAAAAATTCATTTTCCATAACTTTTCACAGATGCAAAAGTGTGCAAACTTTTTTCAAAATTTGCTTTCAGATGAATGCCCTTCAATTTCCAGCATTTCACCTCTTGTACACCAACTACCTGCCAATATTGTCAGATTAAACCCTTTTGTACATTTGAAGTCATTTGCAGCATTTTGCCTAGTCTTTTAGACTAAAACCGTGCCTTACCCATAAATGTGTGTTTGACTACCATAGGAAGAAGAAAAGAAACAACTTTTCTTTAGCTGAAAGATTCCCATATGGAGAGACTCATTCTAGGGGTTTACTGAGACCCTCCACTTTTATTACTCTCTGGGCTTCTTGGAAGTCACAAATCCAATTTAATCTATCTTCCAGAAAATTGCAGATATAACACTTTTTGCCTTTCTTACACTGTACAGGATCATACTGAAATGACAGAAAAAACTCAGTTTCTCTTCTGTCAACTAGACTGAAGAAAAAAATATACAGAGACTACCAGGAAAAATATGAAAGGAGCACGTGTTCATTTCTAAATACTGTTGTTTCTTCTGGGGAAAAGTTTTTGCTTAGTGAATGTAGTAAAATACTCTTTCAAATATTTCTTACATTTCATAACTGATTGAGTTCTAAACTGCTATGTTTAGAAGTGTAGAGCACCCCACAGGTGCTACTATCAGGCTAAAAATAATAGAAGCTCTTTTTGAGTTAATCTTTTACAAATTGACACAGCTGAAGGAGAAGAGAACTGCACACATCTTTCTGAGCCGTTCTTGTGTTACAGTATGCCTAGTATTTGGACCTTTTCCTAAAGCACTCCAAGAAGTTTTTTTAATTACTCCATGCTGGCTCCCTCCACACAGTCAGTGTTTGGAGAGCAGCAAGGGAGCAGCAGGGCTCTTAAAAATCCCTCAACTGAATCCCAGCTAGAAAACTGAACACGCCATCTTTTGCTAAGCCTATTTTGCTGTGCAACAATTCTGCCAATATAATTACCTGTTTTCTTGTGTGTACACAAAGATACACAAAAGGTATTTTCAGACATAGTGTGAAGTGTTACAAAACAACATAGATTTCTTCAGAACACTCATAGGCTAGAGCAAGGGAGATTGATACTAAGGATGTTTTATTAAGTTTCACTCTTAAGTGCACACAGAGTCCCTGATCCTACAGAAAAAAA
>VYZV01008243.1:101193-142541 GCA_013401275.1 Pandion haliaetus | reverse complement strand
AATTCAGAAAATACCATTATGGGACCAGATAAAGTCAAAACAGAATCCTGCAAAGATTTAGAACTCTGACTCAAAGGTTTATGAAGACTGAGTTGCAAAGGAAGAAAAAAAAATTTGATTATACTGTTTTTTCAATTAGAGAATGCCAAAATAAGCTAAACCAAAAATTTAGAGTCTGAGTTTAATTTCTGAACCAGTTAATGCCTGGTTATTGAAATGAAGCATTCTATGTCATTAGTTTGTAGTGAAATACAAATTTTTGAATACTTAGTAGACAGGAAAATAAAGCAACATCTGACAAAACAAACAGCTGCTAAATAACAGCAATCACATATTAAAACCAACCACATTTTCTGCTGGTATGACATGGTGCAGTTCCACTGATGCGGATGCTGCAGCAGCTAAAGTGACAGAGAGCATGATGGACAGTTGCTGCCAAAAAGCTATAGTTCAGGAACGTTATAGAGAGCCCTCCACAAAATCTGTCTAATTTACACCAGCTCAAGCTTGTGTTGAAAACTCACTGCTACTTAACAGATCTTGCTCTAAATAAGGTAATGAAAGTAAATTGCAATGAACTTTTTGGATAAACTGAAGATTTATAATGTGCAACACAACGGGGTTTTGACTCTTATATAAAACCACCCTACTTTTCAGGCCTCCTTGACCATATCTTCTTTTTCTGCCCACACACCTGAAATCCCGAGTATAGAAATATTTTCCCACTTCACTGATGAATGCTTCAAAGACTCAAAAATGTCCAGTGTACACACACAAATGAACTCCCATACATACTGGCAGATCAAACATGCAGTATAGGCACATGCTCTGCAGGCACACATCTCCATGCACAATCTGTCCAGTGCACAGGAACATGCTATATTTACTGTGCATAAATACACCATTAGCAGAGCACATACACACTAGGTACAGTATATCCTGGACCTAACACAGGGTGACTGTCTCAGAACAGAATAACACTATGGGTGGTTCTGCTTACGCACTGTTATAGTCAATAAAACTGTGGTACCCTTGTGACCCTCTTCTCTGGGACTCCCAGTGAAGATGCAGTTGCTGACTTCATTGAATCAAGTTTCTCTGCACTGGGAAAATGTTCTGCAGCACAAAACAGGGCTGTTTATCAACAATAGGGCTTTAAATTTTCAGTAATAAAATAAAAAACGTCAAAGGCTGCNAAAAAACGTCAAAGGCTGCCAGAGAGATCATTAAGCCAAATATTTTTCAGCATTTTTTCAAACCCAAGTATTGTTTCCTAGTTAATTACTGAAAACAGGAAAGATGCCACTCACTTTAACAAATGATCATTTTGTGTGTGAATCTAAAATAATTTAAATCAAAACCCCTTTAAATGAAAAAATATGATTTACAGCAAAAGTTGGGATGTAATGGTCTGTCACCTAGAAAGGGCCTGCAAGTTCATATTATATAGCCAATGACCATGTATATCTTGCTGTTTCATGTCATTTTATTGATAAATTAAGATGGTTTTTAATATGTGGCCACTAAAGGAGCCTTAAAAAACCTCTGTAATACTCTAAAAGGTTCATCTCCATGATTTAAATAAAGCCTTTTCGATACCAGTAGAATAACGTAGTAGAATGACATAGCAGTAATTGGAAGGGATGATCAAAAGACACTTCATGCAGCAGTTAGAAACACTTAGAACTTCCTCTAGAACTAAAAGCTGCGTTAAGTGCATGAGTTTAAGACAGCAGTTGTTCCCAAGTAAATCCACATGCTGACTGGCCACTAGAATGGCAAATTCTTATCAGCCGCTTCAGTTATACACTACATTGCCTAAACTGTTATTTCCTAAGCTGTTACACATCCCTCAGGCAACCTTAAAGAGTGAACTTAAAACAAGTCAATCTTTAAGTGCCCAAATAACCCATTAGCTTCTACAAAATCCTCACAAGATCTTTAATAGACTGCAGTTGCATGACCACTTTTTCTGGCAACAACGTCAGCTTAAGGAGCCATTGTCCATCCTTTTCCTTTTCCAAATTATTTTTTCTTGCCTATGCTTTTCCTTAGTTGTATCTACACAACTGCTTGCAGGGCTATGTTGTGTATTAGGGTGTGCTTTGACATACCTCAGCTGATGCAACACCTAACTACAGCCAGAAAACATGGTCCTTTTCCCTTCTGCATGCACTCTCACTGCCTCCCTTGCTTCCCTAATTTTCCACCTGATCTGAATCAACTCATTGTGCAACCACAGAACTAAAATATCTGAAACAAAGGTGGAAGGGGGTAGGAGTCTATAGGCAGGTACAAGGGGGAGTAATATTACCTTACTTTTGGTGGCAGGTAACCATTCGATGAGCAACACTGTCAAACTGCACCCTCAGACCAGTGGACAGATTTGGATTAGCAAGTTGTTTTAGTTTGGAGTCAGGTAGAGCTATAGCCTTAGCACAGGTTTAAGCATTTTGCTGAGCTGGAACCTAATTTTCCAACAACTAAGTCAATGCTCAAGTCACAGACACAATGCTTTGAATAGCAGTGTCTAATCTTGTGTCTATTAAGAAAGTAACCTGCAGAGAGTCATGCCCTTTAGATTCAATGGCAGGGTATTATCAGCACTGCATAAAAAAAGTTCCGGTTTCATCGTTAAAAGCTAACACTTAAATTTCACACTCCTACTCCATCTTATAATCAGTTACCTGAATTACTTGATATCCTTTATCCTGTATGAATTTACTGTTAGCATCATCTAGCATTATTGACATAAATACTATTATTTGGAGGAACAACTTACGCTTCTTTGATATTAATTCTGCCACAGAGAATAGCTGTAAAAATTATTATTAATACGTGAGCAATTTGATTAATTAAAAAGCACTGATGTACACATCACAGAATGTTCTGTAAATACTTAGAGACCACATGCACACAAATTATCATTTAAGAAACTGAATACGGTTTTATTTTTAAGCTGGATCAAGTCCTATTACCTAATGCAGGCCCTTATATAGAGAACTTCTATGTACTCGGTATATATTTCACATTAGCCTGTGAGGATGCAACTCAAAAACATCTTCCTATTAGGAAGGAACTTTGTTATGTTCCAAGTCTGCTTGCAATCAGTAGTTCTTTGTAGGCAATAAGATGGTTTAGGTTCTTTGCCAAATCTCAATGTGTGGCCATGCCATAAAATTGACTAAATCAATACACTTTGAATTCTCAAGATACTTCATTTTCCAAAGAACTTGCCTGATTCAGATATATGTATTTAATTCAGTATATATGTAAAAAATACACATTACATTAGTTTCTATTTTTCTTAGCTTTTAGATCTATTCAGCTTAATTCGAGTCACATTTAATTTCTTGGCATGTAAGCATCAGTTTTGCTCAGTGCTAATTCCACCACTAGTTTTGAAAGGCTATAAAATGTTTAACTCACTGCTTCAATTCAAGTAACGCCCAGCAACGAGCATTCTAATGTTTGCTAAGTGAGTTTGTAAGTGCTCACCTAATATTAAATTTATCACCATTACCCTACAATTGCAGAAGACTTTGCATAAGTTTTCTGAGTGATCTCAATTTTCCTTGATGTATTTCAAATCTCTGGGTATTTAGTAAGTTTTTTGAGCATTAATATTATGATGGACAACTTGTGACGCAGGCTGTTCACCCAAGTTATATGCTGTTGCTTGTGCTCCCTATAACCTTTAAGAAACAAGTGTAATGGCTAGTGAACAAGAAATACAAATGTTCCCAAACACACACACTTGCCTGTTTATGCACTTAAGTGCTTGTAAAATCAGAACTCCCCAAGGCTGAATCATGGTCAGCTCAAACAGCTGCTCCAATTGTTTTTCAGCACTTGAGCAGCTGTAGTTTTCTTCATGTCAGTCCTGGTGGGCTGATGTGCATGTAAGCAACCCCACAGTCACCAACTGCCTGAGAGAAAGAAACTGTATGGCAATGGGGAATGTTGTAAGGAATGCCGCTTAGGGATCAGTCTGGGAAGGTTTTGATATTGTTTTGGGGGTCAGCAAACAACTGGGAACATTTCATAAACTAAGCTCTCCGGTGGCAGAGAAAGCATATCAGATTTAGTAACCCTCCACCGAAATGGGCTAAAAGTTATAATCTTTCAGAGGAAGTGCCTTTGCACCTTGCAAGAAAATTCAGGTACAATAAACATACACTGTCTCACATTGTCTTCTATCTTTTTTCAATAATGTTGCTACTCTCTTCACATTTTTACTTCTTACTGTTCTAAATTTCTTTTCATGACGTGCGCAATTCATCACGTGATAGGTGATACGCACATTTTGGGCACACATGCAGTAAAAGTTGACAGTCACGGCTTGTGACATGACTACTGCGTGCCTCCACAGCAAGCAACAGGATCCACTGGGGGCTGAGAGAAGCTTAGCACCATTTTATCTAAAGTTTGGGTCAGAGCCATGGAAAAAACCACACAGTAGTTCTCAGCCCAGTCTGTTTCCAGCCCACTCCATCTCACCATATATTATGATGAAAACTTCATGGGCAGTTGCCCAAATATGCTTTAAAATTAAAATAAACAACACTGAATGTTAGATGACACCCACTTTTTGCTACATTACCCAATGAATAATACAGAGCTAAGACAAGGCAACAGACTAGGAATCAGCAGAGAGATGTCCTTTTGCCAGTTTTGCTGCAGACATTCAGCATGACTTTGGACACATTGGTTAAAACACTGCATCTTGGTTATCTGTCTCTGGGAAATTGCCTTATCTTGGCTTCTCCATGTAGAACATAAATGTTTTAGGGGTGCAACTGTCCCTTGTTCTACATACACTGAGCAACTAGGACAGCTTATCTTGCTTTGGCCAGTAAGAGCTATTACTATAGGAGCATAGTAGCAAGTGATTCAGTAAAAAAGTTGGCTTTTTACAATTACCTCCCATTGAGTTCAAACTGTATGGAAGCACCTAAATCCCCTACAAGAACAGCTAGTGTTCCCAATCTTACCAGGTCCAAAAGCAATACTGAAAATATGGAAATAATACAAAACAATCCCTATTCCACAATATGTTTGTTGATATATGCTATTTTGCACAACACTTTTAAGTCTATCCTACTACCCTAATAACCCAGTATTTGAGTTCATAAAGTTTACTTTTCAATCCTAGAGGAGTTATTTTCCCTTAAAGTTTTTGCTGTGAAATAAGCTTTTAATACAATCATGACAGCTACCTAAACCAGGAGAGTTTTGTAGAAGACATTTAATACATAGTCCTTCACCTGGCATTTTAGAGCACACTATTGTATTTTGAAAACTGTTGGAAAGGCTTTCTACACATGACTCGCTGCTGGTAAAAGAATAACAAAGGAACTCAATAGAATACATTATTAAATGAAGTTCCAAGAATTAAAAAGGAAAGGATTAAAACATGGCTATAGCCTAATGCAGTTTGTAATTAAACCTGAATTCTAAATTGCAAAAGCCTGCTTATTGAATGTAAAAGAAAAAAAAAAAAAAAAAAAATCACTCGAGTAGCCCTACAGAATCAGCCAGAAATTGTTTTTCCAGTGGTTTTGATCAGCACAATCTACATTAGTTGCACACAGTTTAAATTAGTACAGCAGGAAGTTTAAAAATTTACTTCCATCAGAGAACTCTGTGTTTTTATATACCCAACTACAGTGCTAGCAATGAAGAGACAGCACTGCCCAGCGGGTACTAGACAGTGATAGCTGGTACGCCACCAGCACAGGTGATACATTTTGAACACACCAGGCATAAACAGTCTTCCCATGAACCCTTCCTCTCAGGAATGCTCTTTGCTGAATCCTCAGCTGGAAAGGGTTCAGGAGGAGCTGGGGTTGGGACCAACAGAAATACGGTGGTTTCTCAAAGGAATGCAGAGCTTTCACTTGAAATGCACCCCACCCTGTTACTGACGATGCCTCCATGGCAGAATAGGAGGCAGTCCCCCTTCCCCAAAGCAATCAGACATTATCGATAGTCAAGCAAAACTGAAATAGAATTTACATCTTAAGATTAGAAAGATTAGTCTCTGCAAAGATTTTCATAACAGAAGAATTCATTCCTCCAGGTAAGAGATGGCTTTGCTGTACCTGTAGCATGGACTGTTTCAACTCAATGTTTCAGGAGGGCTCTGCTTTTGGAATTATTGCACTAGAAAGCAAACATCCCTAAGCATAAGGGCATTCTTTCCCCTCTAAAAAGTCTGTTTTGCTCTAGCTCTGCCTCTATGACACCAATGACAGTAATAACACAGTTCACACCTTTGCAGAGTCCTGATAGCTCTCATATACTTTGCAGTAGTAACAGTATTCAATTTCTTAACCCCAAAACGTCAATGAGAGGATACTGTCATCTCACAGCAACTTTACTTCAGAGGTTATCAAAACCTCCTTCAGGTTCCCTAACACCCGACTTTCTGGCTGCAAACTCTGAACTCAGGGTTTTGGGAGCCAGATGACACTTTGGCACATGCCCTGTGTTTTCCGCTGATGTGGGGTCAGATCCAGCTCTTTGTTGCACGTTTGAACCGTCCTCCCAAGAACACCATAAAGGTACAACTTGGCCTAACAATCTCTTGGAGGGATTTCTGGAACTGAGTCCTCATCACCCAAACCATGAAGATGTTCCAACAGGCTGCTAGGTAGCATTACACTATAGCACAGCAAAAGAGTTGCTGTTGTCCATGATCTGCAGTATCTCTTAATTGGCCATACAAATCTCTGAATTACAGCTTTCCCTTTATTCTATTTTCCCTGTAGTTAAGTTCTTGCTTACAGTAGCAAGGTTTGTAACATCCACTCAAACATTTTGGGTAAACTGTGTGCTGCCACACAGAAAAGACCTCAATCCTTTCTCCTTGCAGTCCAGCTGCAAATAAACTCACCCAGGCAACCACCTGAGTTCACCTTAAATAAGACTAGCCAAGGTGTCTGAGTATACCCAGGGTAAACCAGCTATGCCAGGGAAACAGATATTCTTGAATGTCTGCTGTACATAACCTAACTTTTCTAAAAGTCTCTCTACCATGGGTAATACGGCACATAGGTATCCATTCTTCTGTTTGTTTTTAGCACATTCCCAGGTTGTGCAGCCACACAAGCATTTCCACCTAGCAGTCTTCCCCCAGGGATGTAGCTATAGGAAGCAATGAATTATTATGGATCAAATCTGTTGTTTGTTTAAAGTGGCACAGTTCTATTAAAATTACAACAGTTTAAAGTATGCCTTACAGTTTTGTATTCCAGATATTGCAAATACAGCAAAAGAAAATAGGTGACTGGAGCAGCAATAGCTCCAGTTGTTCCTTTCTTTTACTTCTGACTCAGTTACAGGCTTTGGTGGCATCCCTTCTTCTTCCTCAGCCTAGTAAGAGGTTGAGGGATAAGGAAAAATGCTGGAGAAACCATGGCAATGTGCTATATCACACTAATTGTGCTCAACTATCCTACCTCTCCACAAATAGAAAATATAACCGCAGTTGGTTTTGTTTTGGCCCCAGGTGTTTTTGCAGCAGTGGATCATTTATTATCTTGCTTTACTTAAGGCATTTTCCAATTAGCTAATGAAGACTCCAGTATCACGAATCAACCACAAACATTTAAGATACTACAAGGTCTGCTGGTTTTCCTTAGCGAAATTGAATTCCCTGATGCATACTCAAAATGCCAATGCATACATTGAAATTTTTTAGTATTTCAGGGATAACATTTTAAATTCATTTCTTAGCACAAGCCTGCTGATCTTGATTCTCAAAACTCAAGTCCATTTCTATGTTCCTTTTTATTTCTCCAATTCACCAGGTGAAGTTCTAATTTTAGACAAAGCACCTGCAAAGGTTAGAGGTCAACACTGAAAGTGGACTTGTATTTTTTAAGTTAATTTACAAACACATTGTTTGTGCCAAGAAGTTCAGTACAAGCAATTTGAAAGTATTCTCACAGCTGGGCAATTATATACAAATTATATAAATAATTTTCTTTAAATTTTTCTATGTAGAAATAATCACTTATGCTTTTAACAAATATACTATTTGCCTTTTTTACATTAAGTTCCCACAAATACATTGTTCAAAACATGCCCCAAATTCTTCAGTGGAAATGAACTGCCAAGTTCTGGGTATGAAGAGACAGAACAACTGAATATTTATAGATAAACAATATATGTAAATAAATGTCTATATAAATAATTATCTGGACAATGACCCTGGGAAAATTACCAGGTCATGCTCCAGACCACTGCCAAATTATATTACTCACTGTAAGGCTAATTCATTATAAGCCAAGGGCATCAGGAGTTGAGAGGCAAAGCTAACCACTGTCAAAGATGGGCCTTTATCAACATCTATACATCTTCAGTTAGTGAAGTTTGTCAGAGCCTCCTAAGCTATCTGCAATATTGGGCTAACTTTCATAATGCTAAAACATACTTCTGACAATTTTTTGCTTCTATCAAACATGCACTTCAATGTTTAATTATCTGTAGAAGATAGTTTATTGCTTTTTAAACACATCTGACATGAATATTGTCCTTTAATTAAAATATATAAAAATTATTTGACAACATTCTGTTCAAAGAATGAAGTAATTTTATGAACCGTCTCAAGAATTATTCCATATTCAGTAAAGCACATATGTGGTACCTATGGCCTAGAAAATAAGATAGTTGGGCAGTTTGTTGTTTTTCAAATCCAGCTTTGAAAAGTTTTCATCCTGCTCAAATTTGCTTTTCCAACAACAGCATAGCTTTCAAGAGCATTTCAAATGTTTCTACTATAAGCATTGCCAACAAAGACATGGAGATGTTTGCAGACCCTATGTTCCCCTTTCTCTGATCAAATTAAAACTCTAGTAAGTGGAGCTGCCAGGAACACCTCTGCAAACAGACTTATTTCTAAACCAAGTAAAGCAATTACTCATACAAACAAAAGCAAATCCAGGTCAAGAAGGAAAAAAGTGTAGAAAAGAACTAAGAAAGACGTAGCATTCTCTTCTTTATCATTCTAAGAAACTAATTTAAAGCTTGTCATTGGAAAAATGGTGTTGGCAATATTTTAAAAAGCTGAGTATAATTTTAAAATGCTTGCATTATTTTTTCTGAGTAACACAGAGAGATGACCCAGACAATTACGAAGTTGTGAACTACTAGCAGCAACCACTTTGACAAGATGGGTCCCCTTTCTGTTTATTATCAATGTAAAAAAATTACTCGGTCATTAATAGCTTTTATTTGGTCAATATCTCTGGTAGCACCTTGGGTGAGAAAATATTTTGTCTGAAAATGTAATCACGGTTCATCCTCACCACTCAGCTTAGCTGGCAAGATACTGATTGGGCAGAATAGGGGAGGCTAGCTCAGGTTCAACACACCAGCTAAGCCATGCAAAACTGACAAAATATAACCAAACCTGACAGCACAGCCTTGCCTATAACCTGCTTTCCTACTTAACACTGTGCAAACACAAAACATCCAAACCTTTCATTTCCTTATAAAACAAGCACCGTGTCTGTGTCATGGGTAGAAAATTGGGAATTACGTATAAATCCACTGCTCTGTTATGCCTGTGAAGTGATGTTCTAGTCATAAGTCTCTGCTGATAATTAGACCATAAGCAATTAAAATAGCATTATCTGAAGATAGGGATGTGACAAAATACATTGTGTAGATAACAGGGAGAGGCTTAAGTTATGCACTACTAGCATAATGTCCTCTTCCCAGGAAGGCATCTTGGCAGAAGTTAGTCACAGAAGCCACCTGAAAGAAAGAGAAATTATCTACAGGCATATTGGCTCCCAGCTCCCAGAAAACCTGACTACACTGCTAAATTGAAGAAGGTGTATTGACTAGTGGACAGAATTAATTTTACTGCTACAGATTTCTATTAGGACATGGCCAAAATAAAACCATCCTGGATTTAATTCCACTGTCTTTACCTTGCCAAAATTATTCTTTTAGATAACAAGATAATATAGATACAGACTTGTAATCTAGTCAAAATCTTCCAAAGATTTTCAGTGAACTTCATGCTTCTCAGAGAGAAGGAAAAAAGGAGGTTGAGATGTCTTGCCCTGAGATTTAATTTTACTAATGAACATTCTTTCTCCACATCAGAGAGCACGAACTAGTCTGGACCTTCTCCAAGGCTTGGTTCCCTTTTTCCGCGCTCAGAGACTCCTAGAATCAACCAGCCAAACTTTCTCTTCACCTTTGTTTTTCCTGAGAGATCCTTCCCTGTTGTCTCTGTTTTTCATAAGCTTCAAACTTTGCTCCTGAACACTGCTTCTACTCTCCCCGCTAAGCAGTAATCCATCTGCATCATTTTGCAGGGCAGCACCTTTACAGCCATAGAGGCTTATCTGCATACACAGCCCCTTAGCTGAGGGACATAATATGTATAATACCAATTCTGTAAAAGACAGGAAAAGTTTTTAACATGTATGCAGAACAGTTAAGTCTGTGACTAGCACATGGCTCAGTCCTAGCACACTTTTAAAGTATAGTATAGCTGCAGCTATATTTTACTATTTCTTCACTTTCATTTGCTTGGTTTGTATCATCTATTCCTGTAAGTTGCCAAAACAGCATTATCAACGCTACCATTAATTATTCACATTAAATAATCTCGGCCTCAGTTCTCTGAATAGTCATTTTCCTCTCTAACAAAGAAAGACCATCCATTCCTACCCCTGAGGTGATTATGATCTAAAAATATATTGAGACAGAGAGGTAGGAGAAAAATCAGCACGAAGATGTCAAATCAGATGTGAAATGATTGTGTCCAGTACAATAATTGGCATTTATGGTCACAAATAATTTTGCTAGCTGTGTTTACGGCTATAAGTATTGTATCAGTAAGACAATAAAACTACAGCTGTTTGAAAAGCAAAGATTCGGGGCCTCAGGAAATTCTCTCTCCCTCACTACATCAATTCAGGTGTGATCCAACCTTCCAATTTTTTCACAAACTCAATCCTGAGCTGCAGCTCTGCAAGGGGGAGAACACCGTCTCTGTTAAGCCTGTCATAACACAAGCTTGGGACTCCTTCGTTCTTGCTGTCCACACTCTGGACCTGTTGGCCGTCTGACTGGCTTCAGTTTGGAGCGACCAGTTGGCTCCTCAGCTGGCAAAACTCAAGCACAGGGCAGTACTTGCTCTACGGACTATAGGAACATACCTACCTCAGCCCCTGAAGCTCTGTGAACTTGAGCATGCTTGGCCAGGGCCATAAGTCAGGGATTTGCTCCAGCTGGCAGGCCAAGGGTTTGCAGGATCCTTATGCAGAGGCAGGACCAGAGCCTGTTTCACTGCCGGCACTCTCAGGGGCTTCAGGCTCCACATGCCCAGTAGAGCCACTGCAGACCGAGCTGGCTGCTCTGCAGGACCAACCTTTCCCTGGGGCTGCTGCCAGGGCAGCCAGCCCGGCCAGCTGGCACTGGAAGTGATGGGCAGGCAGACCAGGACAGCCTGAGCACTGCACCATGCCATGGATTTGGCTGCACTGAGTCCATAGTATTTCATGTGCAGTAAGGCTCAGTAAATCAGGACACTGTGTGTGTTTCTAACTAAAAACACGGATGAGGAGGAGATCTCCCCAGGAGGAAAGGACATCATTAACACAGTAGGGGCTTAAATGGAAAAACTTCTCAGACTCCGCACATCATCTGCATTTATACATTGCATGTCCTTTGCTAAAGACTTAGGAAAAACCACCAGAGAACTCTTCTGGCTTCTGGGCTTAAAATAATTTCTCCAGGAATCTTTCATAATTAAGGGGAATGGGTATTTTAATTATTTATTTTTAGGATACTTCCTAAAACTTCACTAACTGAACTGAGGAAAGCCTCAAAGAAGGAGTTAGTGCTCTCTCCTTCTCCACTGTGACCCTGATGTCACCACAGCCAAACAACTTCCCTTCTGGTCCAACTTTCATTAAGTGCAGTTCTACTCACAAACGTATAAACACACCTCCTGCAGTAAGTGCCCCTTCCTTAAAATCTACTTAGTCCCCACAAAAGTTCCTCCATTATCAAGGCACTTCAGGACATGGTTTAGTGGGCATGGTTGATGGTTGGACTCAATGATCTTGAAGGTCTTTTCCAACCTAAATGATTCTATGATTCTATATTCCTCCACAGAGGAAAGGACCAAAGCCTTTGTCTCCTTAAATTGCAGCTCTGAAGTTGATGGATTTTGTTCTCATCTAAAGGAGGTGAAAACACATGACATTGCTGAAGAAAGGATCGGCTACAGTCTACAAGCACTACAGAGTATGGCATATCCACATATTTACTGTGGATCAGATACTATACATAAATTACTTTGAGCTACTGGCTTAATTCTATGGAATTGAAGATAAGAACATATTTTGGGCTTTCTCACTACCCTTCCATCAGAGCTCATATTTTCTTTATTCCTGTAAATCCACCATAGGGTTCTTTCTGTAGCTGTATGTGAATATTTGCATTTTAAACTGACAACTCGCAGAACACGAGGTCACCTGTTTTAAAAAGCAATCACAACAGAGGTCATTGAAAGTACACAGCAGACAGGGAAGGCTACAAGATGGTTTTATACCAATAACATGTAGAGATTGTAGAATAAAGTAGTTCAGTTTACACATTGTTTTAAACGATATTTAACATTTGTCAAACTGTCTTTGTGTCTACTCACCTGATCTGCTGCTTATAGGCAAATCTGCCTCTTATGGCAAGACATGGCTCTGAATACTACTGTAGTCAGCAAACATGCTTAGATAACCATGTTTTATCGGAAGGTCAATTTCTGGCATAGAACTAGGCAGCAATGCTTTTTTTTATTCTGCCAAAAATATCAACGATTCAAAAGTTTACCTGTTCTGGGTTGAGAAATTGCAAAACCTTTCACACAGCAGAATATCATTCCACTCTACTCACTTATTAGAGCTGAGATTTATACCAAAGTTACCCACATTGCAGCTGACTATCCCACCCAGAGCTACACAACAGCCTCTTTCCTCCTTTCACTGGCATGTTAAATGTTCTATCGCTTATGCATAGAACAGGTTCAACAGGAGAGAATGACAAATTCCCCCACAGCATAAAAGGTTTCTTGGGGATCTAGGTGATTCTTCAGCCTTCCAAGCTAGAATCCAGATTTTTTTTGTTTTTTCTATTTTGATGAATAAACATCTTCCAGTGAAAACCATTTTAATAAAAGAAAAACGCTTATCCCTGACCCCAGCTCTAACTCTGGATTACACCCCACCTTGCTATACATATTTGTCCAAGAAGTTGGCTGTGATTGAATACGTTACGTCATACACACATTATACTAGACCAAAGATATCTTGCCAGCATCTACCCCAAGCCTACACAAGGAATGGAAACCAGCGAAAAGGAGATTTTATGGGTTTTCACATTCAGGTTTGGGTAGTACCAGAAACAGACTTCTAACCCACCCTTTAGATAAAAAGTACCTGTAACTTAAATAAAACCAACATGCAGGCCTAACTTACCTTAATGACAATTTAGAGCAAGATCATTCTAGAACAGTAAAACCTGGATCAAACTACTGAATATACTCAGTTCAACATATGTCTAATGTAGTTACACACAAAATCATGTGCCCACACAGAGCACAATTCTACTGACCTCTACAAGTTCACTCCAGTTGTTACTGTCCGGCTCTCGCTGAAACGGTGTGCTGAATCGAGGGCATAAATGCAAGTAACACAAGCTGTGCACAGAAAGGCTTTGCGATATCAGAACAGTAGAGAGTGTGTGAGAAACAGTATCATCTGCTATGACTAACAGATGATTGAGTATTTGAACAAGGAACGCACGAAGGTGAGAGGAAGGCTAAGAGCTGTTACAAAGCAAGATAACTATTCACATCTTCAAAGGGAACAAACCAAGTAGGCTGACAGCAGCTGAACTATTAAGTAGAGATTTTTTGCATTTCCACTAAAATATTTTCATTTAAGCAACTGCAGGTTTTATCACACCAACATTTTTCTCGAAGTATTCACTGTTGTTTAAAAAATGTAAAATTTATTGTTTATTTTATTTGATAGGCTGTATTAAAAACATTGGCTGATTCTTAAAGGCCTGCTTCAAAGTCCTAAGAGTTTAATGCATGTTTTTTCCTGCTCATACTGTAGATAGTTTACAAATGCTGTTTTCATTACTGCCAGGCCACAGGATTAGCAAAGGAGAAAATTCACCTCCAACTCTTTTTTTAATACATTGTTACTTTTACATCTTCAATGTCGTCTTGAAATAATGTCCAAAAGATTTTTATGTATACCGGCTGGTATTTTCTCTCACCTTTCAAGACATCACATTCTAACAGTTATACAAAATACTCCTATTTGTAGAGTAAAATCTTTTAGATACACCCATCCTGGTAACACAAAACAATAGTAAGACTTTGTAGGGATTGGTCTGGAAATTTAGAAGCCTTTGTATTAAATTGTGTACTGCTCAGAAAAGTGGTGTGCTCTGGGGAAGCACAGACATTCAATGTTCTGAGAAATGCCAAAACCCAAACATCATATGCTATCCTTTTTCATCCAACAGACAAAGGGACCAGACTTGCAACTCTACCCTATAGTTTTAGGAGAAAGGCTTAGGTGTATCAGTATTAAAAGCATTCTTACAGATATTTAATTTAACTGATTTTCTGAAGAATAAATTTTCAGTCCAGTATCTCTAGGCTAAGATAGGATTTTCTTTTTCTTGTTCATACACTACTGTATTACATACCAATCACAAATGAAAGAAAATGAATTTTACTCCCTTACTGGAAGAATCATTGGCTAAGACAGACTGAAGGATCAGATAAGACTTTCTCTTCCTACCTTTTCAAGGACACTTTGTGACTTTTCCTAACAGGAATGGGTAGAAAGTCACTACGTTGGACTCTGCACCAGAAAATAAACTTTATCTTGGATATTTTCCATAGACTTTAACCATGTCTGGATTGTTTTTATTAGAAGAGTTTTAATGATTGAAACACTACCGTATTATTACTGTACTATTTTAATTGGAAAGTTTCAGTTTTCTGACTAAATAAGGGCTGTTCTTTCCTTCTTCTGAAGAAAATAAATAGAAAAAATAGCATACAAAAGAACAAGTACCTGCCCATTATTCTTTTTTATTACTCTCAATAAAGAACATCCCAAGGCTGCCAAAAGAGATACTACACTAGTATCAAACTAACCCCCATTACACATTGTGTCTGCAAAATACTGCTCCCACTAGAGCAACCTAGATGACTGTATGACAAGATGTATTCTTCCATGTATTCTGCTCAAAGTCCTGCCCCACAGAATATTTAAATCAAAAGCAGTAAGTCATTGAGTAGACACCTAATCCACAAGTGTCCCCCAAGAAACTTTGAAACCCAGTATTAATTATTTGTATTCAGCTCGCTCAACCCGAGAGAAAATGTGTAATGCTACGACGTTAAATAGAGGCCTTAACAAGCCAAATCCCTATTTGTATTCACAGAAATGTTATTCAAATACTGACTTGGGCCATCAACATAAATTACCTGGACATATCACAGTAGCAATACTAATTAAGAAGGAGAAAGCCTACCATTAACGCTGCAAGCAAGATGAGAATGTGATTATGGAAAAGGAGAACAGTTTCCAACAAGCAGGTCATACTTAACTGGCAGTAGGTACGGAGTTGCATGACTCAATCCAGAATACTGCATTCACCACATGAGGAGGATTTTTTTTTTTTAACAGTATACTATGCACAGACAGACAAGCCAAAATGCAACTTTAATACAAGAAGCAGAAAAAACATATTAAAGACAAGCACCAAGATATCGGAGGTAGCTTCTCAGCTCTTGCTCAAAGCTGAGCTGTAAATGGTTTAGTGAAGCTGCCAGCAGAGTTCTGCAAGTGACCGCAAACCCAGGTTGAGCACCAGGATGACCTGCTGTCTACCAAGAGGTCACGCGCAATGTGCACTAAGTAACAAGACCTCAATCATCCAAATTCCACAGCAGTCCAGTCCAAGAGAGCTACGGACCACAAATCATTCTATCAAACTTCACAAACAGACCTTGGGTGAGCAGTTACTCATGTGCTGAATTGCACTTCTTGTGCTTTTTGTGTCACGTGAAAAACTTACACGCTCACTACTGGCTTTCTCTTTCTATTTCTGTACCTTAGTACAAAACTTGCCTCCTGACTCACGTTAATTTCTCATCTGTAGTTGGTGCTGGATAATCCAACACATTGCTCCTTTTTGGTGTTAAATTTTCTCCCAACAGCTGGCACATAATTACATTTAATGAAATCTCTACTCTGAGATCAATCTATTAGTAGTTTCCAGGACTGAAATCCTTAAAATTGTCTTTCCTTTATCATTGTATAAAAAAAAAAAAACACAAAACAAACAAAAAATCAAGTCTTCAAGCTTATAGACTTATCGGTTTAAATTACAAAGATCAGCGCAGATGACATCCAGCCAAATGGTCTGTCGCAAGTATTCATGAGGCAGCTACCGTGTACAAACATCATTGACTTCTGTCACTTTTCTTTACACACTTTTTCAGTGTGGGTCATAGTGCAGACAACCTTTTTATAATTTGTGGTGAAGCGGGAAAGGTCTACATTCCTAATAAAAAGCCTCACCAGAAAGTATGATTTCTGGTCAAAATCATAAAAAAATTCCTATGTTTCTGACCAAACTAATAAATCTTTCCTCAGGAATGGAAACTCAGTTCATATTTGCAAACCCAAACATTGATTTTCAGAAGTCATACAATCCAGGAGCAAATAATTCTTTCCTCATTTAGTCAGGATTCTACCACTTAAGAGACAATCCTTAAATAAATGCACTGAAGCACCACAAGAAGCTTTAATACAATGCTGCAGATATATATGGGCATGCATGCAATCATTCCTTCCCTCTGGTAGCTGGCTTGCACAATGGAGGGGGAAAGGAGGAAGGGCTTGCTACTAAAATTAATTATGTACGCTTGTAAAAGTTTGTTTTATAGCGCAAGGGGAAAGGTTGTACGTATATGCAGTGTTTAAAACAGTACGGGTTTTCAGCATACAGCTTTGATCCAGCCTGTACTTTGGGTGTTGTTGCTCATATCCACACTGCATGCGTACTCACACAGCAAAAACTGAACTCACGAAGCTACACCGATGGGCTGCAGCATCAGAGTTGTGAAGGGTTCCTTAGGGGCAATCCTTCATTTTTAAAAAGTACTCTCTGGAATTCAAAAGGTATCAGGTCTTGCTATACAGTACAGTGACTGTGGAACATACTCTTTTTGATCTCAATAGCTCTTCTCCAGCAGAGGAGGTACCTTACACACAAATAGTTATGGGACACATACAAGGTATTTCATGACCACTTAATTTTCAGCTATGTATCCTGGTTCTTAAACACAGCACTGCAGATGGTCCCCAAAAGCATAAAGGGTATCATTTTGACCAACGAGAAAACTGAGGTTGAAGGCCCGTGCCTGACAACTTAGTCCTGTGCAATATTAGAAATGGCCCTTGACTGAAAAAGTAAATACATCTTCCCAATTTGTGGAGAAAAATAACTACTGTGGTAATCAATGGTAAACTACAAAGTAATCTCAACAGCTGGAGAAGCTTGATGACGTGTAACAGCTTTCAAGACAATTGCCCCTTCCTGTTGTCCATGTGTTCAAAAAGCCTTACAGCACTGAAATTCATGAGGTACAATTTTACAAGTAGGGAGCAGTTTTCCTAATTCCATTCGTTCCCCATTCTGTGTTTTAGTTAGAGACTGTCATCAAATACAGCTAAGGAGTATTCTGCTATTTAATGGCATTATAACATGTCTGTTCATTGTTAGAAAGACAGTCCCCCCCTCCTCTCTCATGTGATTAAAGATGTAACAGCACATGATTTCTATAGAGTCAGAACTAGAAGCAGAAGAGTAATCTAACCACAGGATCCTACATGGCACTAATCTCAAATCACCACAGAAAACATTCCTTTCTACATATGTATGTTCCCGTAACCCCCAGGAGATGTTTTAGTGATGTCCTTTCTCGCACTAAATATGTAATTCCTTCAATTAGTATCAACTTACTATGTTGGCCTCTGTGATCTTGCAGAAGAAAAACCATCTAGGTGTTATTATATGGCATTTTAATAACTCTTGTAGATTGAACACAGCTTGTTGCTTGAAGTCGTGTGCTTCCTTTTCATAAGAAATCACTTCATATGGGTTATATACATACAAAACACCCAATGCTAACCAATCATTTTTCTGTTTGCTAGTATTGGTGAAATGCAATGAAACAGCTTCACTCTCACAATATATTACAAATTCATTTGGTCCATATTTTCTGTTCGCAACTGAAATCTGCCTAACATCTTTTTAAGAAATCCTCTCTAAAACTGAACTGCAATTGAATTTATTCCTGTTAGAAACAAGAAGGACAAATATTATCTCCTTATTGAGGCATTTATTTCCTTATATCCCTATGTTTTCTTAGTTAAATAGATTTTGCTTTGTGAGCATTTTTTAGAAACTGGTACAGTCCTCTTTGGTGACACTATTCTTATATTTATTTTATCTAAGTGCTACAGGTTCATGACGGGGGGTAAGGAAGAGTTCTAATCTCATTCTGTGCATAATGCTCTGTGTTTGAAATATAATTGTTTCTCACCATCATCAGTGAAGTCTCTCACCTTGTAAAAACAGAAAATAATGCAGGTTGCTGTGTCTCAATGCATCTGACAGCTATCAAGAGAGTCTGCTAAGCACCGGCACTTGTTAAATTTGCTGTCAGCATGGCCTTCAAGAGTTTCAGGTTCGCAGACACTCTGCGGTGCATGGCGAGAGGACAAGAAACAACAGATAAAATTTGAAATTAAGAGAGGTTCTGGTTGGGTGTAAGGGAAAAATTTTGCACCACGACAACAGTCAAGAAACGGAACAAGTCACCCAGAGTTCTCATGCTGTCTCCATCACTGGAGGTTTTCAAGACCAGACTGGTTAAAGCCCGGAGGGACTTGATCTGATCTCATAGCAGCCCCTGCTTTGAGCAGGAGGTTGGACCAGAGACCTCCTGAGCTCCTTTCCAGGCTGAAGGGAACTATAGTTGTAAGGACATGTATTTTTAATTCATGGGACTGTACTGTAATTTGCAAAACACTCTTAAATAAAGCAGGGGAGAGTAGAATCATTGCATTAAACATATGGGCTTCTCCATCCTTCTTTATGACTGATCCCAAAGCTCTAATTCTAGAAACTTTGTCAGCAATCAAGCATAAATCCAGAGTATTCCACAGAAGTGAATAAAGCCTCTGTGCCCTTCCTGCAGTGTCACTGCTGACAGAGATCAGTCTTAGCTGCCTGATGGTAGAAGCTCCAGAACAGGGTATCTCAGCAAAGATTACTCCAGTCAGCTCAGCATCCCCTTAGCTGGTTTTTGTTCCCAGCATCTCTGGACTAAATACTACTCTCATTACCTCACCTCTTCTTATACACAGCTGACCTCCATACACACCCTCTACCTACACTACTTGATTGATTTCGCTACAACTCTTCCCGTTTCCTTCATATTTTGTGGCTTGGCACTGGCACCACATGGCCTAGAGTCAGGTTTGATCCATTCACCTGAATCTGACCAAACTCATATGAATATATTTTGTAGAGCAGATAAAGTATGTATGTTTATAACAGAAAGATAAACAGTTTCTATATGAAACCCTTCTGTCTTTACTTATGCAAAACGCCTAACTTTCAGTGACCAAAAATGCAGGATTTATTTTCCCATTTGAAAAAATGTAAACTGGGAGAACAGGGCTCAGTGTTGTCCTTTGCTGCTTTTTAACCGATTTGCTTTCAGGAGCAGGGAGGAAACCAATTCAGATGGCAGAACACAATATCCCCAAACACCTGAAATAGCCTAGAGAAAGTGAATATTCTCCTCCCGATTAGCCCAACTCCAGATTTTTCTTCCTCACATGACAGAGCAAGCGTTACCAACAGCAAATTGTCACGTTCTATCCTTAAACACATCACAGACCTGCGCATACAAATTACACACTTATATATTCTCAGAGCAGTCACTGTTCATTTTATGAGACAAACATTAGAAAAACATGGAGCAAATTCAAACCTGCATCATCAAGTTTGAGTTCACCAGGATACTTTATTCACGTAGACAGTTGGCTAACAGCAGACCTAAATTTGGCCTGAATAAAGAAAACATGGAGCTATCTTTATCTGCTGTTTCCACGCTCACCTCAACTGTTCCAAGCACTCACCGTAACCTGCCTGGGACCAGCTGCCTATATTTCATAGGTCACCAATATTGAAGTAAAGGGTTTCAACTGTAACTGCACAAACATGGTCCAATCTCAGACTGGAAAATAAAGGTCTCTGACTGCTCCTGTTCTGTACTATGACCAGTCACAGCTTGTCCTCTTCCTAAATCTTGAGCCTTGACGTGTTTGTTGTTGTTCTTGTACAACTTTCTTGCTACTGCAGGTGGCAAGCAGAAAGGCCCTGAACAGAGGTTTCCTGGCCACACGATGAGTTTACATGTGGTGAAGGGTAGCTACTAACCATTGCCATCTCTCCTCCCTATGGTTGATTGGGGCTGTGCAGGAGGTAATTAGCAGCCTTAATAACATTTACAAGTTTGCATGGCAATGAACTTTAACACTCACCCTTTATGCATCCTCACAGAAGGACATGTAATATGCTATTCAAAGCCTGTCAGAGCTCCGCATCATTCTGAAGAGTAAGCTCAGGCAAATTTATGTCTTAAACGGCCACTTCCAACACACCGTATTTGGTTTATTCCACAGGATTAAAACCAAACCAAACAAAACAAAAAAACACCAACAAAAACACTGCAAGCCCTGGAAAATACCCTAAAATCTGCAAAATACTGCAAAAAGATACAGCATTTTACAACCTACAGTAACAAGTATATCTCCAGAAATTGTTTACACTGATGGCACAAGAACAACAGAAGCTAAACGCTTTTTAAGTATGCTAAGGCTAAATTATTATCTCTGTTTTCCATATCCAGATGGCTGCTTGCTAGAGCCTAAGGAAATGAGAAAGGGGACAATGAAAGTGCTAAACTCATAAAAACTGAGAGTCTCTAAAGGAAAACATTTTGAGAAAAGGAAGTCACTGTGATTTGCCACTTCCTTTCTCAGCCAGCTTGCACAGGCTCTGAGAGCCTAACAACCCATGATATGATCTGCTCAAGCCTGTGGACAGGTGTCCCCTAATCTCTCCACTTAATGCAAAATTCCAAGAAAAACAAGTAAGGGACAGAAGGAGAGAAGGAAGGAAAAAGAAGTGTGGGTTCCTACTGAGTGTTACAAAACATAGTTCTCTCATATTCACAGTAATCTGGTTTAAAAGCCATTTTTATATGCAAATTTTTAACCCCAAAATTTTACGCTTGACATTTACTGAGAAAGTGACTCCAATCTGAAAAGCAGTTGCTGTAAAAGAACGTTTCCCCCCGGCCCCCACCAAATCAGGGTACTTCATCTCAAACCTGTAGACTTCAGTGATATGAACACATTTTTACTACCTTTTAACTCCTCATAGGACTACAAAACCAAGGCAGATTTGGAGAAATGAGAATAAAGACTTTAACCTGTCTCAGATGTGTTAATGCAATACCAATGGCAAAGTTTGCCACATTCAGAGAAACCCACTCCAAATAAAATCCATCCATACACACCTGAAGAGACACATCTGAAATGATGATGGGTTCTGTAACTGTGCAATGCAAAGCTGTGTCTGGCCGGCAGAATTGTTCTACTTCCTCTACCATCATTAAGACTACTTCAGATCAAGCTAACGGGCAATAAGAAAAAGACCATTTAATTTGGAAACTCAGGAAATTTTCTCTAGAAATTGAAAGGCAACAAACACAAAATTCCCTACAATAATTTCCACAAAGGTTTTTCTTTCCCTGCTCCTTATAAAGCTGTTTGATCTTGTGATCCAACTATTATACATAGGTTCCAACTTAGAAATGGTTAGAGCTCAACAACTGTTAATCCTGACAGATGGGAAAAAGGGTAAGCAGACAGAAAAATAACAAATATTACAGCGGCTTAAAGCATACTTACAGCTGTTCTTTATAAAACTAGTTCTAATTGCTGGTTATAGAAACTACATGTATGCACAAATCTTTAGTTAAGAGTAAAAATAATGGTAGCAGTTCAAGGGGATTTGATGGGACAACCAGTCATGTGTCCAAAAATGCTTTAGTTGCTACAAATAAGGAAAGAAGAACCCTAGCAACAGGGAGAAGAATTCCTCCCCTCTTTCTCTCCTTTTCCAGTATTTTCATATTTGAAAATATTTTGCATATGGTCATAATTTCATAGTTTCTCCTAAAGCTGTAGATTTTCAGCAGTAGGGAGAGAATTTAGTTTTGTTCTTCAATTTTAAAAAATGGGATTACCCAAAATGGTAAAACTGGGCTGCAGAGCAGCTAAGACTATGGAAGAAACAGCATGCTTCAAACTCACTAATACGTGACTTGTTTGCACTTGTAACTACATTTCAGTACTTCCTTGTCCAAAAAAATGAGTATGGAAGGTTGCTTTTCTTAAAAGTACTGAGAAATCAAACTCATATAGTCTGCTTATTAAATTTTGTACAATAAGGAGCTGGCCACAGAAACGGATGGCTCAGCTTTCAAAATGTAGTTATTTCAAATAAGTAGATGCAAAAACCTGGAGGGAAACAAGCTTTTCAGGTTTATTTGTCCTCTAATTTATAATCTAAACAAACATTACCACTATTTTGCTCTTTCTGTGGTGGATAGAAAACACTAGAAACAGCCTTAAACTTCAGTGCAAATAGTGAAGTCTTCACTGAGATCTCTTATTTAAATGCAATTAACATAATAGATATTTTGGTCTGAAGCAAGGCATTGCTCTAAGACATGGACCTCCCAATTCTGTTCTTACAGGGACACACCCTTTTATTTCAAAGGAGGAAAGAGTGGTCTAAGATATCATCAGATTTAGAACCAGAAATATTAGTTCCAAAATATTTTTTTAAGACCTAGTCAGAGCATGATGGAACACTGAATAACCATCAGGATTTAAGGCAGCATATTATTTACTTTGGAAATATTTTGATGACTGTGGCAAACAAAAAAAAAAAATCCCAGTGTCCATTTCTTCTTGACACAATCTATTATTTCTTCATGACTTTACTAAGCCATTTCACAAATTCAGTATAGATCAGTAGTCTACAATAACCACTACAGCTGCTCTGTTTCACTAGAGATTCATTCCATCAAAAGCTGTGATAGCTAGTCAAACTAATGTATGACTTAAGACTGCCAAAAATGCAGTAAGACAGAATTGGTTTAGATTTGCTGAGGCATTGAAGTATCAATACATGCTACCTAGTAAATCTGCTCTTCCTTTCACACATTTTTAACTCCCAAGTTTTCAAAAGTATTCTGCCACTACTGGTTTGCTCAAACTCCTGTTAACTGACCTCCTCTTAATTTGGCATAACATCCCTTTCCCCAACCTCCTAATTCTGTAGAAACTTCCAACCTGTCCCACAGTTAGGCATCAAGTAGCAATAAGTCTTAAAATAAATTGCACATCTACAGTGCAATTGTAACTTGTAAAACATCTCACTGACCTAGAAGTATCATGACGCTTTGCTTAGAAAAAGTTGTATAAAGCTGCTGCAAATCATGGTCATAATTTGGATTTGCTTCTTTGCGGAACAATTTCTCTGTCAAACTTTTGAAAGTTTTCTTTTTCAGAGTCATCCCAAAGGCTGACACTGTTCTAAGTTGGGGCGGGAGGCGGGGGGGGTGTGGTGTGTGGTGGTGTTGTAAATGGAAAATACAGCATCAAAAGCAGCCAAGAGCCTGGATTCAGGTTACCACCTGCGGCCATGTCAGTACCCGCTGTGATCTCATTAGGTTTCACACATCTAGCACAGGCAGGCTGGCTCAGCTCCAGGACGGGACATTTCTGCTGAATTCCTCAGAACGCAGCAAACCTGTGAGCCAGCCCAGTGTGGCAGCTCTCAAGCACTACACCACCTCACTGTGAGGGGCAGTGTGCTAACAAAATTGTCATCATAGATTAACTGCATCAATAGATTGCATTGTTAGAATTTTTAATGAGCTTCTTCATATACACGCTAATTACAGCCTCTAAGAACTAATTTGAGGCAGTTTCAGGCCCCAAACTTCAAACGCAGGTGGTCCAGGTAACCAAGTGTGTCTACATTGGCATGTTAGTTCTGATCAGGTTTATACTTTTCAATGAATCCCAAGTGTCACAATTTCTCACACTCTAGTTTATATGTCTCACTCTCCAGTTTGGAGACTCTGCAGAGCAGTCTCCAAAACAGATTTATTTTTTAACAAAACTAAGGATGCACTTCAAGGATGCCAGTGGCATTCAGTCCCCAGGAATGCACCTGAGCTAGCCCGAAGTAAAACCTCCAAAGTACAGATAGTGTGGGCATTGGGTTATCAGCACCATCCCTTTCTCCGAAGATCCATACCTATTGTGCACTACAGACACAGCCTAAAAGCCTATTTCAGCACCTGAGAAAAAGGGGCTTTATTACAGAGATCCCAAGCATCCACCACTGCTAATAACAAAGCCAGTCACTTAATTTTCTTCATTACCGGCTCACATTTTCCCACTATAAGACTCAAGCTGTTTTTTCCATACTGGAACATCACAATACAGATGGTATGCATTTTAGAGTGTATCAAAGTACTTGCAAGTACTCATTCCTTAAAAGGAAAAAGGTTTGAAATGGTAGCAGCAATCTTACAGTTCACACTAGCATCTGTCAGCCTCTAAATTTCAACTCGTAAAATGACAACACTTTCTGTAGGAGCAACATAAGAGATTTCAGTGTCTAGTCCTCTGTGGGACAGTCCCCACACACAGCCAGCTGCACTCTGACATGAGTCAGGAGCGGACCTCTCAACTTTCAAAAATCCTGAGATCCTGACATATGGTTCATGGGACAGGAGTGTCTTTGAAATGGTCATGCTAAAGGCATACATCCACTTATATGATAACTGGGGAACGGTCTTTGGGGGCTGCCCTGAGAATGCACCTTCTAGCAAAGCTCGAGGAATGCAGAGCAATGCCGCAATCTCGCCTTTGCTTCAGGATTAAGCCTGGACATACAGAGGCGGCGGCTGTCACCAACATCTGAAAGGCAAGCGCCGAGGTTGCCGAAAATGCCACTGAGCAACTTTCACACTCCAGCCTTGAAGCCTGAGCAGTGTGCGCTGCAGTTGATAGTCTTCAGATTGCAATCAGCCTCTTTCTGAGAACTAATGGAACAGCCATGGCAAAAGAGTGGGAGAGTGGGCAATTCCTAGAGTTAGCTGTAATGACGGCCAGCTACACTCACAATGTTTTAATTCTTTTATACACAGATTACTGCTTGTCTATTTATTATTTAGGATCGTTTCATCTCTCTTGAAATAAAAACTGCAAGAGATAAGTAGGCAGGCAGAGATGTAGGGACAGAATGATCATCTAACTTTAATGTACTCACAACCCACTGTTCCCTTAAAGTGCTATTTCCAAATCAGGATTGCTCATCTTGGTACACAGGCACACCCCACAAGCCTGCCAATGAGACCAAATCTCCTTTTCCCTTCTCCAGCAGCAGAAAGAGCAGTTTCTTATAAGGCTACTCTATTGCAGCTAAGACTTCACAAAAAGCCAAACTTCATAAAAAGGAGCTCTAAAGGGGAATCCATGTTTTGTGCAAAGATGTAAATCTGACATCAACAGAAAAACTCAGGATGAGCTTTTTGGGAAAATCCTTGGGCGCTGTATTGCACTAATCTGCCATTTATAAGGCTAAGACCTGAGATAGCAAATCCTGTTTAGTTACCACGGCCAGGGAGAATGGAGAAAGTGATTCAATGCCAGCATTTAGCTTAGTTGAAGAGAGATTCTTGAGGAGAGGAAGGTTCCTGCAGTTTAGCCTCTACAGAAAAGAAGTCCATGGGAACAGCTGCCTAAGAGTGACCAGAGGAAATCTTTTGTCTAACCTTTTGCCTCAGCTCTTAAAGAAAGAGACCTGCATGTGGCACCTGATTGCGTTGTATCTGCTCAGATAGTAATTTTAGAACTTCCTCTTCTATGAGCTGAATTTGCTCATGAATTCATCCATTTTTTTAAACATCCAAACATCCCAAGGCAAGAATTTTCACAGCGTAACCGAAGTTTAGCAAATGAATATCTACTTCTGTTTTCAAGCTATCACTTATTAATTTAAGAAGATGCCCCTTGTTCTCGTAACGAAAGAGACAGTGAACAACAAATCCCTATTCAGCATCTCCACAACACACATGATTATTATGGGCCGCTATCATATTTCCCTTCTATCTTTTCCGTGTCAGGCTGGAGTGCCGGCCATTCCACATACAGGATCCATTTCATGCCCTTGATCCTCCTCCTTCTTGCTCCCTCTGTACATTTGCAGTTGTGCTCTTTCTGAGCCTGGGGGATAGCAGAACTGCAGATGCCCTGTGCCTGGAGCAGTGAAAGCCACCTCAGTGCACACCATTCTGTACGTAACATTTGGATTGCACTTCTCTGAATCACTTTACATTTGCCATCGTTGAATTTCATATACCATTTTATTGCCTAGTCATTCCTCCCGCAGTTAACCACAGGTGAACCTTGTCTTTTCTACCCAGGATAACTTAGTATCATCAGCACATGTTGTCACCTCAGTACTCACTCCCCCTCACAGGTCTTTTATGACAGATGAACAGCACAGGTTCCAGCACAAATCCCCCATGCACTGCCACTGGTGATCTCTTTCTACTGTAACTTACCATTCTCATCTGTACCAGCCTTGTGTGAAGGACCATACCAAGCACCTAGCAGAAATCCAAGCAGACTATAGCAATCTACCCTGTCTACATGCTTGTTGCCTCCTTCTAAAGACTCTCAACATGTTGATTCCTTTCCCTACGCATCACGTCCATCTGCTTAAAGTTTCTACAGGTTTTACTGTTACATACCAAGTTTACCAGCCACACCTTTCTGAAATCCTTATTTTGCTAAAAATAGGTCTTCACATTTCACATCTTTCCATAATCTACTGTTGGAGCAGTCTTAAAGAAACTATAGTATCACAATGAATAATTCAACTATTTAACCCTTTAGTCTTTCTAGAGTTCTTAGGTGAACGGTGTCTGGTCCTGGCGGTGCATAACAGTTCACACTGCCAACTTCTCCTGTAATCTCTTCTACTGACATGGTATTGAGATAATCGTCTGACACACTGCCATGAAAGAAAGGTTCCAGCATAGAAATTCCTCCAAGCTTGCTTCACTTTGCAAAATATTTTTCCAGTTTTTCTACTCTTGCCTCATCTTCTCTGGGCATTCTTTGTATATTCAGACCATTTATTAGCCTGACAGACTATTTCTTCTATGAAGTCTTGTTCCAGGAACAAGTTGCTTGAAAGAGTAATTAAGAGAAAGACAGTACTCCTGGCACAAGTATTTCTAATGTCTTCAAAGGCCCTGAACTGACATTAGCAAAGCCTTGTTTTGCTCTCCATCTGAAGAGCAGGCCAGAAGCATATTCTAAAAGCGGTGGAAAAAACCTGTCTCTCTTTATGGTGTATTTACTGGCAGCTCAAACTCTTTTTTTGCCTACTAGTGCACTGATTTAAACATGATAAAACCCAATCCAGAGAATTATAATAAAATAAAAAAGTACAATGAGAATCCTGTTTATCAGATCCTGACAGACCTCAAGTGCCCTCTCTACTAATTGAATGCACAATCCCCATTTCTGACTAGTAATTTCATATTGTTTCAGGCTGCATTTATGTGTCAAATTGGTTTTAAAGGTTGAGTTTGTTTTTCCTAAAGGGCTTGAATGCCAATTAGCATGCAGCATAAATATCACTCAGCTTTCAAATAGCATTATGAAATGCAAGAAGCATCAAGGAAACAGGAACCACAGCTTTTGCCAGTTCTGTAGCCTGAGTAACCTTAAACTCAGGTTCAGAAGAGATCCACCAGATTAATTGGGGTGGTCTATTTTCTGATACAGAGTTAAGAATAAGGCTCTATTTTGAGTTCAGAGCTGTTTACTACTGCTGATGTTTAATCCTCTTGTCTCCTGGGAAAGGAAAAAGAGCAAAGAGAAACACATCTTCAGGCATCACCAGGACAGTTTTACTTCTCATGTAGGGAAAACTGGTGACAAGTCCAGCCTATAAAACAGATGATGAAAGGAGTAAAATTTGCCAGCAAGCAGGCACCATGTTTGTGCTGCTGGGTAGCATTGCTGGCAGTGCAGGCTGCCTGGAAGGTCTCCTCCTTTTAAGGCAATCAATACTGTGACAGAACTGATAAATGTATACATATTTCTGCCTGATTAAACATGTGAAATTAACCTTTTATTTTCTACTTTGCCCATTTAATATATTAAGTGCAAATAGATATATTTCAGGGTTCGGTGGTAGGGTGGGGTTTTTTGTTTGTGTCACTGTTGGGGTGTAGGTTGTTTTCGGGTTTTTTTCCCTTTGTTTTTGCTTTTTAATTCAAAATATGAAGGGTCTTGTTAGTCTTTTCCGTGCTACTTTTCCCAGCTTCTTACCCTTTTCAAACCTGAAACTTTTCCACGTGTCCAGCTCTGGGAAAGCATAGACTAGCAAAGGAAAAAAACCAACAGTTTTCCCCCTCATGCCTAAGACATGTATATCAGCAATTTAAGCAGATTTTTTTTTTTTTAAACAAAGATAAAAATTAAACCTGAATTTTGATTTATTTGTTTGTTTAGAGAGTTGATATAGAAAATGTTTCTTGGTTTTGCTTTTCTTGTTTTTCTTTTGGCCAGAAAGCTTTTTGTTCTAAAAGTTAACTGCGTATCCAGGAACATGTTACCAGCAAAAGGCACTCTGAAACAGAAATTCTGATTAGATATACTGATATTCTCCCCACTTCCTCTCCATTACTTTTACACTTAAAAACTTCCGTCAGTATTACAATCACTATACATTAATATTTAGAATACTGCAGTGCTGCCAAAGTCTTCAAATATATGCTTCTACAATTAAGTTGAAATGCCAATATACACTGAAATACTAAACTTCTAAGCAGAGCTGCGTGGGAGTCAGAAACCCCTTTAATGGCACAGCCTATAGTTGTAATATCTCTCTCTGTTCTACATTGGAATTATTCCATAAGATCCTCCAAAACAATTTTCAATCATGAAAATTGTTTTAAAGCAAGAAAACAGAATGCTAGAACTTTATCTTGTAAAACTGCTACAGACCACAAAACATACTTCAGAAAGAAACATCATGAAATCCAAAACAATCCCGTGAAACAACTGTTTCAACAAAAAGACATTTTTGGAAAACATTCACTGGCATACTTCCAACCAGCTCTCACTGCAAAACCTGATGTATACTTTGACAGCGATAGTCACAGATATAGCTGTATTCTAAATGCCTCCTTTTCTCCTCAGGGCAATGTTGCCTCATGTTATACAGAGTAAGAGAACTGACAGCAACAACTTTAGCTCATGGAGAGTGAAAGTATATTTTCCAGTTTGGATTCTAAAGGGCGATGGGAAATACTGTGATAAAACACAGAGAGGAAAAAAACTAGCTGACAAACTAGAAATATCTTTTCACGCTACAGAGCTTGTAGCTGCTGTACCAACATGGAACAGTGCATTTATTAATTGTTACTTTATAAGAATTCCTGCAGAACATGTTCTGGTAAGGATGCTGGGCAATTCCAACAACAGTTGTTATTCAAAGTGCTATGTCAGAAACTCTGAAAAGAAATGGCAGGGAAATCCTTTAAAAACATAATGGTCTGGTCACTGTGTTTTTCTGACACCTTCGCAGGAAGAACTACGTATTTTCTAAATTATGGCCAAACATGATGTTCAGCTCTGCACTAATGAGCCTATGAACAGCAGACTGGAAGGGACCTCCAGTCAGTCACAAGAGGTACTGCTTGCTAGCTAAGCTTTAGAGGGTAAGATGGCTCTACAGAAAGAGCTGTCTTTCGATAGTGAAAGAAAGGGACTCTACAAAGCAGCCGTTCAAGAAAGCGTTCCACTATACTTAATACAGATACCTAAAACTCAGCATCAACAACCTTTTATTTTAGCAAAAACCTTGCTCAATTAAGCATCAAGTTCACTATGAAGAAGAAATTTACAATGACCAACAGTGTCTCAGATTGCTTCTGAACCGTGAGAAGGCTATGAAGTCACCTTTTTCACTGTTACGGAAAACTTTTACTCGTAACTTTACCTTTCTACAACATCCTCTCCATTCCAGCAGGTTGAGCTGTCTCTCATCACCAGGTCTCCATCACACAGCCTTTCTGCTATAGAGGCATAAAAGGTTCGGGATCTCTTCATGTAACTGATGAACTCTCTGTAACATAGGAAGAACACATTTAACAACAGAACAGTACACTTACAGTTTAAGCCTCCTGTCAACTTAACCCTCCACAAGATTAAGAGTTTAGAACCCTTACAGAAATTAAGTTCATCCAAGTTGATTAATTTCTATTTCTAGTTTATTTCTACTCTTACGTATCATCCACTCTTACTTAGTCCAGAGTTAATACACATAATTACATACAAATGGTGGTTTTAACAAGTTAACGTAACATATCTCACACACAATTTGAAAAAAGTCTACAACTATGTCTGTATGAACAGATTAAGAAATCATGAGAAAACATCACCATTAAAGGGGTGGGCTTTTTCTCTGCTATTGGAAGTGAATATTTCTCCATTTCCTGCACATGTGTGAGATGAATTAAGAACACTGGCAACAACCTCCTGGGTGGAAAAGGCTTCCTAAAGCTAATATCCCATCGTAAAACCTGCAATATGCTCTAAGTACCCCACACATGCAACAACAGTACAGAAAGTCATCTCCTTGAGATGTGGTAGGGCCAATTCCTCCCCATCATTACACTATCCATGTCACATTCTTATTAGAAAGAAATTTCTCTCTCATCATGCCTGGCACCTCACCTGTTAAGAGGAGGCTGTGCCTGCTGCTTGGGTGGATAACCAAAACTCCTGGCCAGTATAAACAGCTCATTTCTGATCATAAGTGTACAGAAAAATTCCTTGTGGGCAAACTCTTGCCTCTTTTATAATCTGATTATACCTATAATATGTATCTGGCTGAGGTAGCCATAAAAATAAACTGTAACACCACAAGTGTTAATTCAGCATACAATTGAGAGTATTTCAGAATGAGAAATTACCCTAGCTCCACAGCTTTAGAAGCTCCTCTTTGGTATAAGATGTAAAAGATACTGAGAACAAGATGCAGGACACAAAACCCGAGCTAGAGCTATCATGGAGCTATCTGCTTGTCTCAGAAGTCCCTCAACAGACCCATTAGGAAGGCCAAAGGACTTGATCTGGTTTATAAGGTTTCTGCCTGGCAGGCTGTAAGGGGACACTGCACTGAAGAGGTGCTTAAGGATATGGCTCGGCACAAAACCAGTCAGGATTTATTATTCTTTTGGAAGCAACAAGTGCTTTAAACAATATAAAAATCTACTGCTAGGTATCTACCCCTACAATGTTTAGGCAGTGGTCATCTCTCCTGACAGCTGTCTTTATGCTTTCTCAAAAGCATTTAACCATCCCATTTATCCTACATGTGATAAAATCCTGCTCTAGATAAATTAGTCATCACATGGTCTTAAGGAACTAACTTACCCTAACAATGCAGGAAAGCTGTCATTTTAAGCAAAGAAAAAAGCAGGAATTTGGGGGCTTATGACGAGGGAATTGTTACTTCTACCTCTTGACCACTAACTTATGAATGTGAGCCCTAAGTATTTATATGGTAAAGCTAGGCCCAGATAGAAGGCCACCTACCTGACAGAATAACCAAAGAGTATGAAAGGTGACACAGACGCTAAAGATTTTACAGCTTCTAAAATGGAATTTTTCTTTGAAGGAGGAAAAGAGTACCCTTTTAAGGGTCTAAAGCTTGTCTTACACAGCTCACCAAGAGGCTTAAACTCCTTTGCATTTTCAGCAGAGTGGGGCTCTGACATTTCAAAGTAGAATCTTAGCAGAGGCAGAGTTTTGTGTCCAACCCTTAACCTTAACAAGTGAAAATATTTACTTTTCATCAGTATAAAACTAAACACATTAGGTAGAAAATGTACAGTTTCCCAGTGCCCCACAGTTAAAAGCAGTAATCAAAAGTATGCCAATTCCTAGATTACAGCTGAAACAGCAGCTTACAATGGAGATGAGCTAAGTGTAGAGACAACAAAGTATGTCACCTTGTTTTCATTCTTACCGAGAGATTTTTTTCAAACTTCTTGATTTGTCATTCTTTGAAGCTTTCAGAGGCAGAGAACTGGAATAGGCCGGGGAGAATAAGCATCAATCAGGAGAGGTTGGGGAGGAGGGGAGAAGCAGGAATTCAGGCAAATAAGGAAAAGAAATGAGAAACAAAAGAGAAAAGTAAAAATTATTTGAAAGAAAGGTCATCAAGCACATGCATAGGATAATATAAGAAAACAAATAAGGAGGAAAATTGTCATGAGATTTTCCCAAAGTATAGATGCAATTAAAAATGTCAATGCAATACTGAAAAAAAAACCAACTAAGATTATCTCTCCCAATCATTTTCAAATAAGAGCACAATTACAAATGCAGCACACACAGCAAAAAGACGAAAATAAATTCAGTGGTACTTAAATTAACTATAACTGATACCAAATGGAAGAACTGTAAATGTATCAGGCTATACAAGAAAACAAAAGCAAACAGTTTAGAATGAGCACCATGGGAAGGGGGATACAAATGAGTAGCATTCATTTTTCTGGTACAATGAGCAATTTGTTGTCTTAATAGATAATGTGAATACAGATATTTTTTGACGTTCAGTTCTGGTCAGATTGCACTGCTTAAAAAAAACCCCGACTTTGCAAAACAGGAGAGACAGGTCCTAAGGTTATATTGGAGGAAAAACTGTGGAAATAACTCTGGTTGTTATTTAGCGCAAATGCATTTCGTGGCACTGATATCCCAAGGTCCCTTAATTAACATCAAACTTTGTATTTAACATTAACATCATGATGCAATTTTCTACTTACATGACTTGATAACACATTCTGCTCTTTCTTATATCATTACTCTCATGTATAAAGTAATGGCAACAGCTGGCAAACAGGTTGAACAATACTTTCGAATCCAGTTAACCCTTACTGGAAAGAGTAAGCACCACCTTCAGCAGCTCTGAGGACACCCAATGGCAAAACTGCCATCATACTTTTTGGGAACTAATGGCAGGGGTGGCCACAGGAGAGGATAGACTTGCACTGATCATCAGGTGAGTGTCACCTGTCATCAGTGAAGCAGTGATTCCAACACACAGTCAAAAAAGGAAACGAGGATTTGTAACAGGGAAAATCTGTGTCTGCTGAAACTTCTGCCTTGGCCAGTCAGTCAGAAACATCTGATTAATTTCCACAGTTAAGTTAATTTGCATCTGGCCTTAATAATCTGTTTTTGTACTAGCAGTGTAATACTCAAATTTCAATAATAATACCACGTGATGCCTGATTCAATAGTGAATTTTAAATAAAATAGATGCCGCTGACTCCAAACAGTCCCCCAAAAAACTCAAAATTGTTTATTTTAAGATGTATAAAAGATCCGTAAGTCCACAGTGTAACAAAGAAATCCCAACAAAACATCATTTCAAAGCCTGCCTCCTCCAATTAGGGACCTAGCATCATGTTATAGTTCTTTGTTAAACATTACATGTTTTTATATATAGATCTGTAATCAGTCTATGGTTAGTAGTTTGAAATATTGCATGCAGCAGACATGCTAAAAGGCAGGTATTCAATTTTGCTAGGAGTCCAGACCCTGAAAAGAATAGTACTTTGTGCTAAACTCAGCAATAACATTCCAATTTACTAATTGAAATTCTGTACATGCCATGTACATTCCCTGTACCATCATATGGTTTCAGTTTTCTTGTCATCTCTACCACGTTACAGTAACTTCCATATTAAAAAATGACTGCAGCACCAATCCTGCCAGTTTCAGTGCCATATTCAATCCCTGATGATGATGGTGTAATAAAAAAAAAAAGAATTTACTAATCAAATCTATACTTTTCAGCTTAATCAGAGGAAAAGGTTTCCTACAAGATCATGGAAAACATTTATTCAAGTTTCAGTTTCTTGCACTATTGTCCCTGACACTTGGTGTTGCATAACAAAAAAAATGCACAAATGGAATGCAGGGGAAAATAAAGATGGGAAACCTCCCAGGAACCCATGAAAGTAAGAGGAGCAGGAAAGGGTTCAACTACTGCAAAAGAGGATCCAGTTGCTACGTGAATCCAGGGACCATGCAGGACCACACTGTGTAGAACAGCAGGGGGTGAGAAGGACTGCCTCCAACCAGACTCAAAAAACACACACCCAGAAGAGACACCAGTCAGGCCAGATGATGTCAAGAGACACCACCTTAACAGTCCCACTTTTAAACTGTATGAGCAGCCTTGACTCTACTGAACAGCCGAAACCTGAGGTTCTCAAACTCCTTGGAAAAAGAGCTTGATTTTGTAACTGGCTTTGCAAAGATGTAATACCCTTGGAGCAAACATACGTATGTGGGTATAAGCTGTTTGACATTAGGTTTTTAAGGGCATCTCTAAGCAGGTACTACAGAAGAGATGAGAGGCCCCTTTATTATGGATTCTTTTATATATATACTAACCAGACTGATTCTCCTTTTCAAGCTTGGGAATATTCTGACACATTAAGGGAATGAGCCACAGCTTTTCTGTTTACCTGGGGAGTGCTGGCTCATTATTTCTCTTTTTCTTTCCTTATTCTAAAAGGCAGGAGACATGTTCCATACTCCCCTCAAATTAAGGATCATTTGGAGGGATGTCTACTACACAGATCAACAGACTCAGGCCAACTCCCTGTGTGACCTTGTACCTAAACTGACAGACAACTGATGTTATTGCTCTTCATTTTTTAAATTGCCAGAAGGAATGGCACCAAAAAAGATTCATGTAATTACTCTCATCATCTAGATCCCCTGTAGCAGTTAACTGTCACTCTCAGTGTATTTTATACAACCCACTGCAGGAATGATTTCATCCATCCATTATAAAATTTTATTACCTAAAATTGCTTTTTATTGCTATCATATGTGATTAACTGATAGATGATGAACAACACAGTGATGTAGCCAATCACTGTGTGTTTCACTCTATTTACTGTTTCACAATTGTTTCCAAGAAGCAAAGTACAAGCTTCATGCCATGTGTTTTATAGGAAGTTGTGGAAAATTTAAAAATATTCTCCACTTCTTACTAATTATGGCATGGCTCTATCATTCATTTTTGGTGTGTAGGCTCTCCACAATACCTATCAACACTGTATTTCAGTATTGTTTTATGCAAATTATGTAAGGATGGCCTTAGTTTATTTTTTTGATAAATTAATTTTCAGTGCACAGACCAATTTTGGGAAACTGTCTAATTTCCAGTGTATGAGTTTTAGTATATTTTCTCTTCCATCTACAGGTCTTACTTTTTAAAAGGTCAGTATCCAAATAATTCTAGATGGTTGGGAAGGGGAGGGAGCAGATCCTCAGGTAAGAAAGAACTGCTGTCACGCCATTAGACACACACTTGCATCTGTTTAAGAGGTTACTGTTAACAGGTTGGTAATTCTGCCTTTTTGGTTGCTGGTGTATAAGTCCCAGCATAGGTCCTAGGGCTCTGTGTTTTTAAAAGCATATTTCTTTAATTGTATTACAACTGTTCTTTGGATTATTACTGCTGAATTTATTAATTTAATTTCCATAATGCTCTTTCTCTGATTTGCATGGTAAAAATTGATTAGCTCCAAGCACATTGCAAAGGGATAAACTCATCACTCAAATAACTTAGCTTGCTGCTATTACTTTTATCTTTTAAAGCAGTGTTTGTTTTATTCAGCAAGCTTAGATGAGAATTAAAATAGAAATGAATAAAACTCTCATCTTCACAACTCAAACTCCTGAATCCAGGCTATGGAAATTTTGACACTGCTGTCTGTCATCCAGCTATCCAACTGTCATGTCCCAGTTTCTCAGGACAATGACTCAGGTTTGCTGATTCCCAGGTCAGGATTAAGGTGAAAAGACACCAGGGATCCTTTGACTCACAAAACTCAATTTTTATTTGCTCACAACAAGAATTGGCATGCTCACCACCAAAACTGGTATGCTCACAACAAAAATAGGCATGAAACTATGTCAGTAAACTGTGTAACGTGCTAACCATACATCACCAAACATATACTGCAGGCCTTGCTTATTTGGGAATCAGTTCAAGGAAGACAATAAGGGGAACCCTCCCGCTGAGTCACGAGGTTCAGAGTGGACCCCCTGTGCTTTCTAGGCTCCTTTTCAGCAAGGAGCCTAGGGGTGGCTGAATCCACTCCTAGTTCCAGACTTGGTCAACGGTTTATGTCTAAGGGTTGAGGTGTAGGGATTACAGAAAAGGAAAAGGGAAAGAGAGAGGGAGAGAGAGAGAGAAGAGAAAGATTTCACCGGTCCTGGGTCCAGCGTTGCTGCAGTCAGCCAAGGGGTCCGGCTACGGTGGGCTTGCGCACATGGGGTTTCAGTTTGTGTCCTTTTATCATCCTTGCCCCTCTTGCAGGCGGGCACTCGAGCTCATTAGGCTAATAAGGTAGCCTTTGGGCCATGGGCTTAGGGGTCATTTGGGGAGTAGCTTCCCCTCCCTGTTGCCATACATGGTGAGATGCCCTGTTCAGCACACGAGAACAGGGAGCTGTGCACCCTCCAGCATGCCCTCCCCCTCCTGTTGCTGATGGGCTTCTTTTCACCTGTGGTTCCTTGCTAGGCAGAGTTCGCTGTCAGGCAGAGTTAGTTGTCAAGCAGAACTTGCCCCACCACAATGTTTGAGACATTAACTCCTTCAGTCTCTCACACCAACGTACAGAGATACACATGGACTCCCCGGGCAGATTAGATACTGCTCTCTGATACAGGCATAAGCCTAGCACGATTCCACTTATTTCACTGAAGTTGTTCCAGATTAATACTGAAGTTACAGAGAACAACACGTTAGCCAGAAATATGTCATTGTGATTTTATAGTCAGTTAGTGCTGACATCTACTCATGTATCATAAGCGTGATTGCAAAGACATCCTTCCCTCCCCGCTTATGATTTACAGAAAACCAATCCAGGAACTACATGAGGGAAAGTGAAAGAAAGACTAGATCTGGGAGCAGGGATACTCATGCCAGGGCCAGTGGCAGTAATTCAGCTGTCCAGTGTCTCAGCTGGCATGCAGCTGAAGAACAGAAGCCAAGATGGACACAACTAGCCTAAACATAAAGGCTTCTGCTCTTGCTCTGTTATGCAACAAACCAAGGAGATTGCAAGGGATCTTATTACTCCTCCCCAGCCCTGTGAAATGAGGGACTGACTTTGTATCAGGGCAATGAATCTTTCCTTTTCACCCCTTCCTCCTTCCCACCTCTGCCCTTGGACAAGCTCAAGTCCTTAAAGACCTGGGCAGTTGTATTTTAAGTAATTCAGACTTGACTGTGGAAATTTCTCAGACTTTGTTGAGGAAAAGCTTTCATCATTTTCACTGACAGTTTCTGGAAATAATGAACACCTTATTGCTAAGTAATGACATCAAGTCTGGCCTGTAAAAAGCTTTTCTTGGACAGACCTGCAATGTAATACCACAGACATCTATGTAACTATCAGTGATGGCAATGGCTGGATAGCAGACAAGGTGACAGAACTGTGGCTCTGGCTAAAACACTACGGTGCAAGGAACCATTAACACAAATTGTGAGGCAGAGTTTATTTCAAAGCAGCTGTTGCTTAGGGTTACCTTCTTTTATTGTTCAGACTAGCGTGAGCCATCACGAATGTCTGGGTTTCAGTCACTTCCTTCACTGGTACTATATTGTCCGATGACAGGTTCCCTTCTTGTTGTTTGGGCTGTCCACACACTTTATCAACCTGTATGAAAGGAAGGGAAAGAAAAACTGGGTTTGAATAGAGAAACTGATTTACAATCGCTCAAAGGTCTGCTTGCTCCTTGTGGTCAGTGTTTACTGCAAGAGAAAGTGTCTGGGTGAGAGAAAGAAAGGATTCTTCTTTCCAGGACCTGGAAACTAGTCCCCTGCATAAGAATGACTAAATTATAAGGCAGTGCAAGGAGTACTGCTACCAGAAAGCCAACAGTCATGGATTTGTCACTGGATACCTGGACTATAGCACACCTGGAAACAGGCTGAAATAGTGACTGATGGAAGTGTTGCCAAACCAAACTTTTATTTAAAAACATAGCTGGAGTTTGAAGACACACAGATTTGGGTGGAACATCTGCCATGTATATAGAGAGCAGTCTATTTGGTGTTTGAAGGGGCTTGTAGCCAGAAGACAACTGAGTCTTCCAGCCTTTAACTAGAAAATGTTCCCTTAAAACAAGGAAACTAGCAAAAGAAGTCAGCATCAACAAATCACCGTCAATACAGTCTCTTTTTGGACAAAACAGAATGAAAAGAGAACTTCCAGCCCCGGGAATCATCAGTGCCTTGAATCCTGGGTTTGGAACACTGACATCACTCAACCATTTGCCCTTCCTGAATCCTCTCATAGGGGATTTAATACAAGACCAGGAGAACGCAAGCTTGTGTTTATCCTTTACGCACTGTGGATCTGACACTGCTCCTGCATCCTGCCACATTTATTTGCTGCAACAGCTTTAAGTGACAACAGTAAGACAAACCTCTTCCCTTTCTAATCCACAAATAAGTAATCTGTAATGTTTTCACCTACATTTAAATCCTCAAGCAAACACAAAAAGAAGACAAAGGAAATCCTACTGTGGGCATGGTACTACCAGAGACCTTAATCATACAGAATCCATCATCCTGCACAGCTCTGAATTTGGTAGCCCTTCTTCAGTTCTCCATTATAACCAGGGTGAGATGGATTCTTGCTGGTCTGTGCATTTTATAGCATCTTTAAAACCCTTACTAAGTCACAACTGTCTATCTGCTGAGTACTTCAGACCACAGACTTCAAATAATTTTCTCTGCCCCACTGCACCACTATGTTGTATACATCAGTGCAAGTACAGGACAATTTTCTCTACCTTAGCCCATTTCCTCCAGAAAAACTACTGCTATGTAAAGCTAAAACATTTTCCTCTGAAAAAATAGGCCAATCGAACATGAAAAGTTGGAAGCTGTATAGGCATGACACTCAACATCAACTTTAGTTGAGTGAGTTACAGCCTGGTCAGTATAATATGCTGTAAAGAACCTAAAACTGTAGCAGTTGAATGAGAACACACTGGATTAATCCTGACATATCTCCAGCAGTCAGAGCAGAAGCCAGCTGCCTCACTCAACACCATGCACTGTATATATTGTTCTGGTCTCACCAGGGACTAGCACAGCATTGTTTTAAAACACAACCTTGTGAAATAAAATAGTCTATTTCAGTCCCTTCTAAACTTCTGAAAAGGAAAAAGAAACCACTCTATGCAAATGAAAATATAAAACAAAAAATGCCTTTTGAACCCTTTGGAATGGAACAGAGAGTATAACACAGCTGGACCACATTTCTGCACAGGATGTTCTCTCTCCTGTGCCCGAGGTTTCCCAGGTTTCTCCTACAGCATGCAGACCCAAAATCCCAGCATAGTTTTCTACTAAACCCGTCTTAGATTACATCACGTCACTAAAGTTCATGTCTTCAAATCACATACACCTCAAATCTAGTCACTCTGGATTTAAGACAGTTTTAACCAACTAGCACCAGAGCGGTTTGGAAAAGCAATGTGGTACTCATATACATAAGCAATGAAGAACTCCAAGTTTTCAATTTTTCCTGTGAGAAGCTACAAAGAGATTGAGAGTCATCATTTTTGTTGCGAATCAATAGTTTAAGCATCCAAATGAAAATACTCACTTTGTTTTGACTTGTATTTTTGATACCATAGAAATAAAACAACTCTTTAAATTGCAGAAGTTTCAGTATTTTCTATGCCAAACTTTAACTTTGGGGTTTTCTTTTTAACTAGTAATAACAGTTTCCTGCATATCAAACAAAACCACAGTATTTTAAGGAAAAAATATTTCTCAGTGGAAAATTTTAACCAGTTCTACTCCATTAAAAAGAAAGGAATTCACTAAATGAAAGGGCAAATCACATTCACACTTTTTGTCATGCGGGCCTTTTAGTGCCTTTCTTCTCATTAATATGCTAAGAAATACTAGCAATGCTCCATAATTTTAACTACAGCACAGACATTTTAATCCAAAGTGAGATTAACAAGATGGAAGATACAATAATGATATATTATTTGTAACATCAGTAGCTCTTAAATGTCTCAGCTGAGATCCAGACTGTGCTTTACTAGGAAGAAAAAAAAACCAGTGTAAGACAGTCCCCATCAAACAGCATCTGACACTTAAAGGAACAAAAAATGCGGGAAACTGGTGCAGAGGCACGAACTGACTTCTCCAGTGTTAGAGCAGAGGCCCGTGGCAGACCACAGCTCGCTTTGTGTGCAGTCAATGCCCTGGTCTCCTTGGGCAGCCTACCCCAAGAGCCTTCAGCCCAGACTCAGCTCCCCAGGCTGGTTCCACCACGCTGAAGGGGCCTGGGCAGTTCCAGCAGGGCCAGGCTGGCAGGTCATCAGCCCTCTTTTCTTCCCACTGCCTTCCAGCATGAAGTTTATTCAAGCTGAGTGTGGATCACCAGATTTTCTTCATTCCCAACCTCTTCGGGGCAGCAAGGATGGAGGATTTCACCCCACCACTGATCCTGCAGTGTGTACAGGTGGTTTGAAAACTTACGCCCATGAGTGTGGGTGCATCCTACAGCTTTGGATGCAAAGACCAAACTCCCTCCCAAGAGGTTGTCCCCCATGGCTCTTGAGTTAACCCTGTTTGGCATATTTGTTTCAGATTTTGGATGAGTTAAACAGAAACCTGTTGTCTGGGTTTTTTGTTGTTGGGTTTTTTGTTTTTTTGTTTTTTTTTTTTTCATGTGGACTGATTTTAACATCTGAAACGTGTATTTTTCTGCAAAATAAAGTAAGAGACAAGGCTGAATTTTATTAGCTAATTTTGGCAGTCACAGAGTTGACAGCAAGAATGAGAACACTCATGCACAGAAAGCCATCTTAAACTTCCAGCTAGGACATTTATGAAAAAAGAGTTAATGCTGTGTAAATTAAAAAGTATGAGGCATACCATAAAAAAAAAAAAAA
>VYZV01008243.1:77286-101045 GCA_013401275.1 Pandion haliaetus | reverse complement strand
AAAAAAAAGTACTTTCTGGAAATGCAACATCTGGAATCTACTGCTACACATTACCTATCTGTTAACAACAGTAAGGAACATGGAGGGTTTCCCTCCCATCCTAAGGGCACCAGACAACTGCACTGTCAGTTTAACTCACAGCTCAGAAATCAAGCCTCATCACCCAAAGGAAAAAGAGTGCTCCTAAAAATGGTGACCGGGATTTTAAAGATTTATTTCCTTGTATGTGTGACTTACTGCTTCCAAGTTACCTCTTAAACTGAAAGTGTAGACTAAGTGATTTTTTTTATTTATTTTTAAACAGAAGCTAACATCTTCTACTAACACTGGACATAAGAATTTGACACAACAACAAAAAATATCAAACACTGTGAAAGGCAACAGAACTGCAAAACATTAGCTGCAAAGAACTGGAGATACCGGTGATAAAATTTAAAAAAAATTAGTAGAACCAGAAAAATCGATTGCTTTTTGCGAAATTAAATTTTTAGTACTCAGAATAATCAGGAATCAACATAAAGAATGACTAAGCTCATTTTTTTCTTTAATTTTTAAACTTAAAAATAAGCCTGCCAATCTTAAATTATGAACTGATAGAATATCATCCCTCATTAACTATAACACCACTAAGGTCATTCCTCTTGTCTCTGATGATATTTAATCAAGTCTGCCTTCTAACAGTGAACACCTATAGCTGAAAACTAGTATTCCTCCTACCTCATTATCTTCTGAATTATCAATAATATTTCACAATTCTATACACTTTTCTTTGGATTAAAGATTTTTTACTTACGCACCAATGATTCTTCTTAAGTATCTCTTTCTAACAACCATAGCTACATTTCTTCTGTGAACTTTCCTCTGTAATGAAAGAGTTATATATGTATTTATTATTTGACCTCTTGCTATTTGTTCTTTAAAAGAATGACCATTTAAACTATTGCAGAGGCTTAATAAAATAAAATGAAAAAATATAATCTAAAATCTTTTGAACTGTCATAGCTTGAGCAACCTTAAACATTCAGGTCATATTTAATATACCTAATATAACCAAACAGGGGAAAAATGTCATGCCCTTCTGGATACCAAGAGAATCTTATCTCTCTAAAGCAAGAGACCTTTTCACTAGTTCAGAACAGTAATTTTCTTTGATTTTGTAATGGGAAGCTTAGTATTTTAAAATACAAGATTCTTCTAGTGATTGGACTTTGAGGTATTATTAAAATGCTAACACGTTTTCCAGCAGATTTCCATCCCCTCCGATCTGTAAACCAATTCAGCTCTGAGAAAACTCAGCATCTGAGTGAACACCTCTGACAAATTACTCCCCTCAGCCCAGATTCCTGATGGCTCTGCAGGCATCAGCACAGCCATACCCCACAACACACATGCCCCAAACGCATTTCAAATCAGAATTAAGAGTTTGCTAGTTCCAGCTGCTGATTTTGAAATGAGGGAAGCAAGAAACACTGAGTTATAGGGAAATCACGTTCACCATGAGATCTTTACCTTATCACTTGATTACCAACGGCACAAGACACCAACAGATACCTTGTTTGTAATTTTTTTTGTTGACCAAGCCATCAACCAAAGTTTGTTATGTAAATACAGAATCCTCTTCTTTGGAGTGGCTGTCACCTATTAATATAGTATTGTTGCAAAATTCTCATTTCCAGTGCTCAAAAGATGAGTGGGAGCACATTTGATAAAATATAAGCCAGAGCTTATTGGTCATTGCCACTGTCTATAGGTTATTGAATAAAATCTTGCACTCAATTAAGAGGCAATGAAGACAGAATAAGAAAGATCATTAGAAGAGAACCAATAACCTTTGATTTTGCCTTGTTTTAAATATTCTCTCTCTTACGGAATGTTGCCTATTACAAATGCAACATTTTGCTGGTAGCAAAGTTCAGCAATACGTAAACAAACTGTAGGATTATTAGTTCATTTTCCTACAGGAATATGTTGTATTTCACTTGGGAGGGAAGCCTTCTCCTCCGTCTCATCCTGAATCTATTGGATAGTTTAATGTAAATTAATTTCCTACAAATCTTCTGAAAACTGGCAGTTAGAGAAGTTGACTGTTACTAGATACTAGAGATTCCTCCAAGGACAGTGGCATTATGAATTCCTCAGGGGCAGAAAAACCTTCTGTTGGAGTTGATGCTTACTTAGACATCAAAGAATTGAGCCGTGGAATTTAAATCCATAAGAAATGAGGCTCTGTGTGTTCTCTGCTGCCTCTGGAAATACCTGGCTTTAATCAAGTGATTTGAATTACAGTAATATTTCTAGGTTCAGTTTTGGAATCAACATACAAATGTGCCAGAAATAAACAACAGTCCCGTAAAAGGAAGAGTTCACATTCCGAAGAAACAACAAGAAACTATAGGCATATCCTGAAAAATTATGAACAAGTACAAAGAGATTGAGATACAGATAGTCCTATTTTTATGAAACATCTGGGCTCCTGTTACTCTTAGGCATATCTCACAATCTTTCTCAAACAAAAAAAATAAACAGAAAAGTAGTTTTGTCTTAGCAAGAATGCAGAAGTAATGGAACACTATTTAACATAACTGACATGGATTACTTGATGCTGAAATTATTTTCAGTTCCCCAATTTAACCCCATCTATTTCAATGATCTTACACGCTTTGGCGTCTACTGTTCTGCACCCAAAGCCAGGGAAACCCTGCCCCCTGTATGAGTGCACAGGGATGAAGCACTTCAGCAACCAAACTCTGAGATTATCTTCTTGCTTCTCCCTAACTGCAAGAGAAAGTTTGTCACAGGTGCTAACGCCGGAAGCGCCTCCTGTCTCAGAAAGGTTTGGAAACAGTAATTATAAAAAATTTGGTTGCCAGCTTGGAGAATTGTTTGACAACAAGTTACAGTTTTTAGACCCTCACACTTTTTCTCTGGGGACTGTATCCCCCATAGAAAAAGGGAAAAAAATGTGTAAGGGTTATTTAGAGTCTCAAAAAGCTGGAACTTGAAATCAGTAAATCCAGAAAGCTCTAATAAATTCCCTGGCTAAAAATGTGGGCTGTAAACTTTAGGCAGCCATTTCAAAGTCAAGGAGGGATTAAAGAAAACCAGAGATCAGTTATACTTCAGCCATATAACAGGTTTGCTAGAGCAACATTTGCCCGGAACAGGAATGAAGCAGCCACACTAGAACAGGCAGATGCAAATCGCAAAGCTGAAGTGATTCCTAGTTGTTTTGACTGGAGAACATGTATCCTTACAAAAGTTCACAAATTGTAATGTCTTTTTTAAGGAAATGCCTGGTTATTGCCTCTTCTTCAATGAGCAGTAGCCAAAAGATCTTGGTGGACCTCCCTAACTGCATGGTAGGTTCAACCAGCTAGGGAGTTGGACTAGTAGCATGGATGCGTTCCCAAACACCCCATTCCAAACTCAGAAAAGCATTGCCATTTTACAGGTATACATATAAAGAGGGATGTATGGGGAGAAGTAGAACTAATTATTTGTAGGGATTTTCAGTATTGCACAGGATGTCAACTCACACAAGGTTCAAGTCAAAAAAGGGCAGGTTTCAAGCATATAGAATTTATAGGAGAACAATTTACACAGCTGCAATCAACTTCCTCTTACATATTTCTAAGGGTCCAAACTGAGGTATTACAAGGCCAAGAAGTACTCCTGTATGCCCTTATATAAAGTGGTACTAAAAAATTCTGTCCATCCACAATTCATCTTTCTTCCTTTTTAACTAAGGTTAAGTTTCAAGGCTACCAGATATATTGAGAAAGATGAGCGTTCAGCAAAAGTGGAGTGGCAGCAGTATTCTGCAAACAGCCCTGAAAATGGTTCTTGAAAAGAGAAAAGTATGTGCTGTGTTAGGAGGGTTTGTGCTTGTGTGAATCGACATTGCTGTCTTTTGTAGGTTCTGTCTGCGGCAGAAGAGATATAATTTCAGGCATCAACACTGGGCACACACAATGGTCAAACTCTGCAGCAGCTACTAAAACGAACCAAATTTTACACGGCCTTCTCCCAAAATAAAAATGCAAACAATGAGTAACAAGAATTTGGGGCCTTATTCTACGGTATCATTAAGAAAGAGTGGTTAGATAATCTGTACTGAGCCAAGCAACTGGGTATGTAATGAAGCCTGCATTTGAATGCATACCTACAGGTTTTGTTCACAGGGACAGTAGTTGAGGATTTCTGGAAAAACATAAAATAAGGAAATACCTTACATGATATCATCTATTCCAAAAATTCTATACAGCTTATAGCTAACAAATTTGCAGTATTGATATTATTTTCTGCTCTCACTGACTTTTAAAATTGCATACACTGGTCAGGATATCAAACTATCCACAGCTTATCTCCACATGTAAAAATCTTTTAAACACACATAGGTCAACAACTTTGTCTATTTGTTAGGATTTTTTTAAGCATTTTTTTTCAAATTGTATATATATTTACCCAGCTGAAAAGGGAAATGATAATCATTTATAAAGCCAGAACAAAATATGAGCAGCATATCTGAGAGGTAATGACAGCTCCCCTCCTCCCCCACAATACCCCCTCCCAAGATTCAGGACTAATCTTTCCTGGCCTTTGTTAGTTGTGACATTTGTCCTTAGATATTGACAACCTAGAAAGGTTAAGCTCAATTTTATAATTAATTACAATAATCTAGTATGGAAGGAAAATACTATTGGGAATCAATCCATGTGAGTCACTTTAAAAGCTCTCAGAAAAATTAGGTAACTTTAAAGATAACCTAAAAAGAAAATAATTTAAAATATTTTATTCAAATTTCCCTTTTATCTCTTTTCAAATTAATTACAGTATATCAAAATGGTATTGCATGTTATGTGTTTATTATTTACTCCCATTCTTAAATGAAAGCAATTATCAAAATATTACCGGAATTTCTTTTATCACTGCAAGCTTAAAATGTAACTAAGAAAAAAACTCTTAATAGTTTATTCTTCAAAGGTTCAACAACCAAGTACAAAAAGTAGCAGAGAAAGAGCATACATCTTATAACCATACACACACACACACATATATATATATGTATATGAAAAGGAAAACACTCATGTCCTTTTAGGGCTTCCCTACTACACAAGTGTTGTACAGACTAAACACCAAACTGCTGCTGTTATCACTGCAGACAGAAGTCCCTAGCACAGACTGGTTCTCAGCGCAAAGGCGGTACCACCACCAACTGGCCCCAGCGCCTACTGCTGTCCCCCCCGCAGCAGCAAGGGCTGGCACCACCCCACCTCTGCTGACAGGACCCAGTGGTGATATTCCTTAGCCCTCTGTGGTCAAAACAGCCAAGCGCTAGTATCAGGGTTCAGCTGAGCTAAGAAGGCTCATTTTGAGCTGACCTGGTTAGAGATAGCTCCATCACTGACTGCGATGAGGGGCTCGCAACCTCTAGCAGCAGGGGACTGACATGCAGAAGGGCTAGTACCCGTGATTCAAGCAGGTCTCCAGCTGGCACAGGCAATTCTGGAAAAGAACATCCTTCCTTAGACTTGGGTACCTCACTAGATACCTTTAGTCAAAAAATGGGCGTGTCACTCTTCAATTCGCTTTAAATCAGATTAGAAGATAGTCACATAAGGAGCTAAAAGCAAGCCATTTTTTTCTCAAGTTAACTTTAGCAATGTTGATCTGTACATTACTTGTTGATGAGAGCTCTCAGACAAGGTCAGGACCCTTTTCAATAAATGCAGCTAGTTTAATCACCACCCCAAAACAGCCAGTCCCGTTGGTTTTAGCGAGTTTCAGCTGCCTGGCAGCAGAATTCACAAGATGGCCCAGTAACATAATGAATCAATGTGAAGGGGAGGCTACTGAAAGAGGGAGTGTTTCTTCCTAAACAGCATCTCCTTTAGGTATTGCCAAAGACAACTGGGTAGAACAGACCATTAGTCTGATCACCTGGAGTATTATGTTCCTCTATACATAGTTATTGCCATCATAATTAAAACAGTATTGCAGGAATGATTCTGAGTAACTGGCCAAGTTGACTACAAACACTCATTCTTCAATATATGAACAAATAAAAAATCGTAATGAATTACTAGGAACCTGAGCCAGATCTGATCCATGGACAGTTTAGTCACATAATTCTATGAGCATGCAATTCAGTTTCATTTTTGAGTTTAACACACTTTCATAGATGGGCATCACCACTCAGGTATTTAGGCACAAGCCCAGACAACCAAAACAATCATCCTAGCAAGCCTTTTAGTATATTGGTTCTAAACACAGCTTTCAGCTGAAGTGTTTTGTCTCCAGTCTTTCTATAACACACACAGAACTGTTTCTTAGTAGTTTTCACGTGGCTGGCATAATGCAGTATATCCAAAAAGGCAATAAACAGTAACACAGAACAAGATTAATTTTTGCTTACTCCATGACTTACACTGATTCGGTGTCTTTAAAATACTAGGTTAATTAGATATCTAATTATGCAAATAAACTACATAACTGTTTGTGCTACAGGCTGTCAGATAATTTGAAATGCTTCTCAAAACCATTGTGTATTCTGTGTGGCCCCCTCTTCTCCTGCAGGGTGCTTGAAAGCAGGGTTGCATGAGCTGGGGACAAGCCCCAGGGTGGTGAAGGGACAGGCAGAATGTCCACACAGAAGAAAAGGGACCTCAGGCTCACAGGCTTGACAGCTCCTCTTCAAAATCTCCCATTTCTCTGCAGGTAGATATAACTTAAGAACCAAGTTTCAGGAAAATAAATGGAGGAAACATTCCCTAAGTAAAAGAGTTTACTCCAAATCTCTTTGAGAAAAACTGCTTCCATTACTTTAAACTGACATCGGAGTATGTTCAGGGGTATATTTAAAGGGAAGAGAGCATCCCTATCAGGGCTGGCTAATACTGCAAATGTGATCCAGATTTTAAGATACAGAAGGAGTCATGCATATCCTATATATTTAAGAGTGCTTTTATACCTACCCTGAAAACTTGCCCAAAATGGTAATCAAGAGCAGGAAAACACCAATTTTCAGCAAAATTTTTAAATCCTTCTATGATTTTTTTTTTTTCTGTTATCATTACTACAAACATTTAGTTGGGCAGACGAAACACCTGAACTTTCTCTTCCAAAAGACATTATGAAAGTGACCCAACAAAAATATGTAGGAAGCCAGAAGGCCATTCTACTTTCACATTGTCATATTAGCTGAAATAATGCTGCAAGTTTATGCAATTGCTAAATAAATATGTCAATATGACCTTCCATTTTGTATATAACAGAATATATTAATTAGAAAAGACTAGTGAACACATTAAATTCTTTTTTCATGAGATATGTCATCTCAATTATGATTTGCTGACAGTTGCTGTCAAAATCATGTTTTCTCGTACCTCTTTTTCTGAACATGAGTAATTTTAGATGACACTGAAGACTTGAGTAATTATTCAAGACCTGTAGCAATAGTACGTGGCACAATTATCAGGGGCAGCAGCAGCCGCCCTTGTTTAAAATATTTAAAGACATTTTTCACATTGAGACAAGTACATTACATTTATAAGCAAATTTAAGACTTGCCTCCTATCCCCCAAGGAAATCACTTCTAATACAGTAGTAATGTGTTGCTTATAGCGGATACCAAAACAGCTGTTTTTTCCCTTTACCTTAGGACCTCAGGCAGATGTTGTTAGGATTTTTACCATTAAAGAGGACTGAGACTCTGCACAAAGTGCAAAACCCTAGCTTCTCCTGGGGGCCTGAATCATGACATCTATTGGGATAGGCCTCGCTGACACCAACAGGCTTTTGGTTTCTAAACACGTGTGGCAGGCAGACTCTGACCTTGTATACTTGATGAAAGGAAGGATACTTTGAGGATTTACTACAGTGATTAATGTGGATCTGCTTAGGACTATTAAACCATTAATGTCATTTTACTGGTTGAGCATTTCTGCAGTTGAAACTAGATGAAGGTACTAAATCTGCAAGTTTAAGTCCAAACTGCAGATCAGACCTTTAATAGTGTACCTTTAAATTTCATGAAGACAGAGGTCTTTCTAGCAAGACATTAAGCACAATTTATTTACTAGTATATGCATCCTGTTTTCAAATTAAGAGTCAAGGGCCAGCTGATAAATAAAGAAAAGAGTCTCAAGAAAGCACAATCTTAAACTGCCTGCTTTCTGCAGAATTCGTTTTGACTATGTTCAGAAATCTGGAATGGTACCATTATGGCAGTTTGGTGTTAGGGAAGTGGAACAGTATGAAAACAGAGCTGAAAACAAGGAATAAAGATGCCTATAACAGCTCCAAGACCATGACTCTTCGTTTATGGTTGTCAGGCCTTTTTCATTCCAAACTTTGTTTCTGATCCATGCTTTGTTAAAACAAAAGCAGCAGAAGGATCCACTTTAAACCGTTATACCTAGCCAAGAAGTCTTGCCATTATTTCTTAGCCTAGAAACTACTTCCTTACTGATAGTACACTAAAATTTCTGAGATTCGTTCATGTACTTGTCTGACCCATTTCTGATTAAGTTCTGCAACATGAGCAAACAAAAAATAGCTTTTCTTTCGGTTTGAAATTTCTCAGACTTTGTATAAAAATCTCAGAGAAATAATCCTAGAACATAGGAAGGAAATCAGAGAGGATGTTTTTGAGCTGGAGGGTAGTGGAAACAATATTTTGACTTTTAAAAACACATCATAATCCAAAATAAGTCTCCTTTTACAATGTTAAGTCTTACTCAAGCACTGGCAAACTTAAGCACGGAGATCAGGCGCAGTCAACAGCAAGTTATACACTGTCACTTCAATAAACAGTGACTGTGTCCATTTAACAAAAACTATTCGCCTTTAGTCAGTAACTGACTGGATATGAGTTACCAGCTCTGATAACATGCTGAATTAGTGTTAGCAATGCTGTCAAGCATCAATCATACTTTATCGACCATGCGGTAAAGCAGCACATTATGTGTCATATCACATAAAAAGCAGCACAGTGAACATGTGTGGAGCTTTAAAGCCCACCAAGTGTATGCAGAAAGCTAACAGAAAATCGGGATTCTCAGCACAGAACCTGAATTTGCATGGAAAAGATGTCCCAAAAGGGCACAGAATTGGGTATCAGAAAATTTTAATTGAGACGGCAACATGCCCTAGGGCCAAAGGCTAATGGTAATCTGGACTATATTAGGAAAAGCGGTGATCTTCCCTTCTATTCAGCACTGGCAAGGCCACACCTAGAATACTGTGCCCAGTTCTGGGTACTAGGTGACCCTGTTTGAGCAGGGGGACTGGACTAGATGATGCCCTGAGGTCTCTCCCAACCTCAACCAATCTGTGATTCAGAGAATTCACTGTCTTATTTCCTTTGTGACTTCTGGTAAGTCACCTAAGGGTAAACAACACCCTCTTCCTACCCAAAAGACACTTAAGAGTAGGGAACCTAAAATTTGGATGTCCCTGCTGGACACGTGGATCCTTAATCGCAGCACAAGAAATCTCAGAAACGGACCCAAACCAAGCAAGCACCCACAGCAGGAGAAAACAACAGGTACATAAGTGTGTACAAACCTCTACACTTTCTCCATTGTTCAAGTACTTTCCTAAAGACTCATCCCACACCTGTTGAAGTCAACAATACAAGATTAAGATTCAGTGCGTTTGTTTGCTACCTCTAAAACATAGCACAGAGCTTCCCTTCCTTATAGGACACTGAGTGCTTAAACCACCGTATAATGCTGAAATACCAGACAAAAATTGGAGGCAAGAGAAGTACCAAAACTGATGGGAATTCAGTGTAGTCAAATTGCTATACTTCAATACACATTCTAAGTGCTTGAAAAGAACAGAAAAATTTGAACTTTAGGAGGAAAAATAACTCAGTTAAATTCAGATAGCTTATGAACAACAATTAAAAAAAAACCAAATGAAACAAAACACACTATCAAAAAGCACAGTAAAAGTTCTCAGTCAAAACTTGCCTACCTACTTGCAAACCAATACCGTAACATATAATTACTAGCACAGTTATGTGCTCGGTGAGACTATTATGCTTCTGGGAAGTATTCTGCTTACTTCTAGCTACAGTCTTGAGTGGCATTTATCAACACTGCTATTTTCCCATCGTACAGGCCACACCTTACAGTAGGCAGTAACTCTTTTTATTTTTATCCTCCTTTTTCAGACAAGGAGGCTAAGGCAGAGATTAGCAAATCTGAGAAAAACATGTAGGACAGGCTTGGAACTGACCAACTCCTGACAACCAATTTAGCTCTCTGACAATTAGATCACATTCTGAGTTCAAAAGCTCTGGCAAAGTGCCTGCATGATTGGATACTTGCCTACCTAACACTTGTGGATTTGCAGAATTGGGCTACAAATCTCACAAATGTCCTAGTGGATCCAAGGCTGCCTCTGCAGACCCAAATGTGCAGACAATCCAGGCGTGATGCACCCAGTAAATGTCCAAGACCACCCAGCAGCCCAGCATAGCAACAGGAGTTGGCAATCATCAATGCAACCCAACTTACTGTTTAAGGCTGTAATTAAACTGCCCTGAATACACAAACTTGTTTCGTTCAATAATTGTTTTACTTGCCTAAAATAGGAACTGGAAGCAGTTGATTTGAGCTATATCATCTGTGCTCATCTGCTTTTCAAAACATATACCCAAGTTTTTCGTTAATAACATGCACTTTACTGAAATGCACTAGAGAAGAGTTTAATTTCCCTTTTTCTCCAGCCACAAGAAAGCACTACTGGCTCAAATCAAAGCTAAATTAAGCCACTGGTCCTTTCAATGCATGTGCCAAGAAACACTGCCCTGAAAAAGCAGGCCCACAACAATGTAAAACAAAGGGAAAAGAAAAAGTAATTTACTGTTTAGGTTACTTAGCTTGAATCCCAATCTCTGTTCCCTGCTCTGCAGTCTGAGCTTAACTGGTCCTCTCCGTCAGACAGCACCAGGCTCACGCCTGTGGTAAGGGCAGACCTGTCAGGACACACGGTCTGAGCGTGGGACCCACTCGGTTGCCCTGCCCTCGCACTCCTGCCGCGCAGCACATGCATCTCACACACACACAGCACGCTGCTGCCACTTCCTGCACCCACCTATGCCTGCAGCGTTGGAGCCCGCTACTAAAGAGGTACCACAGGTGTTCTGCTGCAAAAGGACCTACCCTTCCTACCAGGATGCTGTACTTGGAGACACCCTTTGAGCAGCAGCCCCGTTCCACCACTCCACCGCTTGCCACGAGGTTCTACCCGTGTTCATACCCCAATGGACCATGTCCCTCATGCACAGCCTTCCACAGCAGCACTCGGCTCACACAGCAATTTCAATTTCAGAAGTAACTTGCCTGTGAACTGACAGTTTTAGGAATCCCTGTCTTGCCACCTTTTTCTTCACAGCATCTTCAGTGGCATATCCAACTAAATGGTCATTTGCAGAGGCTTAGTGCAAAACAGGAGAGAGACCAGTTATTTCATTCGCATATCTTCGTTCCCACAGCTCAGCCTTCTTCCTTTGACCTCCTTATTTAAGTAGGATCATAATAATATTGACCTAAAAATCATCCAGCAAGAGTTTGGTCTTGCAAATTCTGGGGTTCATTCTTGCAAATTTAGCCAATAAATCAGCCAAAAGTTCAATTTTCAGCACCTACTGGGATAGAACCTAAGCTCTCATTTAGGAGCAAGTTCTTGAAGCAAGAGCTTGGCAGACCAGTGAGGCTAAGAGTCATCATCTGGTTGGAGAAAACAAACCAAAGCTAGGGAATATATACATACCTGAGATCATTTCATTACCAAAGAATCTACTGTAGTAACAATTTCACCTTCAATTTCAGCCTCTTGCAAGGCAACATGAATAGATATAGGCAAGTAGCTTACTTGTAAAATCTTGTAATCTCTCAGCAACAAATAATAGCAAGTAACATATTAATCACAAAAAAATTATTTCCCATTTCTTAAATTCCAACATTTATTTCCTTATTGCCTTCTGCACAGTTTCTTTCTACTCCAAAAAGTGTGCAGATTTCACACTTAACACCAATAGTTTCATTGATGTCAGCTCATCAGTCTACTTGGGGACTGGTTTTGAGCTAATTGGAACTGGACATTAAAACATGATGAAAGCATCTTGAGTGTCCCATAAACATTATAATTTTCATTATTCAATATGCATACAGGATAAATGTAATAAAAACCAGACTACAGCAACAAGCTGACTCAAAGTCCTTCAGCCACAGTTTAATGAATCGACATAAGCAATCAACAGCTGTAAACAAAATGTGATAATAGCAGACTATTTGTTTACCTAAGCAAAAAGAGTTAAGTCCAACTTTTTTCTGATAGCTAAGAACTGACATGACAAAACCCGTTACCATAATCAGACAGAGAAAGAGGACTGAACGATCACGGAGAAAAAACTTTTTCATGAATTCTCGATGTTTTAAGTGAATCCTGAAGTTGAAATCCTAGATGTCTTGGGTTGAGATTCCTTAATGGAAGAAATATAATTTGGGATGGGAAGGCAGTGCTATGTAGCACAAATTTTTTACTGCCTTTAAAGTTGTCTATATGGGCATTGCTACCCCAAACTACACTACGGTATAGAGCACTTGATGAGAACACAGTGGGGCTTAAGTGCTTGCTGAAGTGGGTAAAACACGAGAAGAGGACCGTGGTCTGCAGGGTACAACAATCTCCGAGGAAAAAATAGACACAAAGGGCTTCTCTCATTTACACTGTGGCCTTTCTGCTGCCAAAGCAGCAGTCTCTTCAGCCGCTGAAGAGACCTATATATAAAACTTTAGCATGACAAAACTTTCTAGAAAGGCCATAGCATGAATGGGAATAGGGACCAAAATCCCTTCTTTTCATAACCATTTAAAAAAAAAAAAAAATTAAAACCTCAGCAACCTAATAAAACACATGGGAGGTTAAAAAGTAAAACTGGCTTGTTTCTAAAACAGGTCTTAATATAGTATGCCTGTAATGAAAAAGAGTAAATGAAAAGCACGCCGATTCCTGTTATTCTTTGAGTTAGACCATGCCCTTGGGTAGTATACGAAACCCCAGAAATGCAAAATATGAAAGTAATAAACATACAATTGCTCAGAACTTGATAATGATCTCTGTGAAACAAAATCTGAGGAATTTTGGTAGGCTTTGATGACTCTGAACACGGAATTAAGCTGAATGTATTTTAAATTAAACCTAAAATAAAAACAGCTGCTGGAAAACATGCATGACCAAATTCTTCATCTGAACATGTGCTGCTTTTGGCTATTTTCTTTTAGATTTTAAAACTTCACTGCCACTCTCTATATTCAACACCAGTATGAAGCAAAGTATAGTAGCTACTATTGGCATTCAGTTAAGCCAATCTAATTTTACAGATGTTTGTTTAACAACTAAGAACCACTGCTATTTCCAGGAGTGAAAGATTATAGCACCAAATAAATTTATTCACTGTGGTAGCTGCAATTCTATGTGCAATGGGGCCTAAGAGATACACAGTCATCATTTAGGTTCATGAAGTTCATCCCACTGCTCTGCTGGCAACCCTTAAAGAATAATCACACAGAAAAAAGAAAGACTGCTAATTAATTTTCCAAATAGTTAATTTTAAGAACAAAACAAGGTGGATACCTAAGTGGAATTTTCCTATATGAAAAATACTTAGTCCATTAAAAAAAGATTTAGACTGCTTGAGAAACAGGGCAACAATACAGGAGAAAGACACAGGAGAAGAAATTACTTGGTTTGCTGATACATATGAAAGAGACTATCCCATCGTGGCAAGAGATAAGAGGGCAAACTTCATGAGATGTATAGAATATGCTTCAACTCGTGATTGAATTACCAAACAAAAGATATCCATGTCACAGTGAAAATGCCCTAATCAAATAAACTTTGAAATATCATTTATTTGGGATTCTGACCTCCTATTCTCAATTATACAAAATTCTGAGGAAATTCAGGAGGGATACAAAACATAGCACATTCTGCAGCACTTCGAATTGGAAAAACTTTCATACTTGCGATGTCTTTGTAGATATCAAAAAACTGTAAAACATGTCTATGCATAGATATAGATCCCTTTGTAGTTGGTAGGATGACAGCAAAAACATAAGCAATTCATTTCACAGCGCATGTTTAAAAATAGTTGTCTGTCCCATACTCACTTAGCTTTAAAACCCGGAGGTCTTAAAAAAATATCCTAGGTCCTAAAAAAAACCAAGTCCTAAACAATTCATTCCTGTGAAATTGTTTCTTACTTTGTTTTAATCGCCTTGTAGCATCTGCGTGTCAGAAAACTCTTCAGAGCCAAGACAGGTGTTTTCATTAGCCTAAAAACTAAAGGCCCATAACAGTTGCCAAAATAAGGCAATATTAACTCTACCTAAACACCAGAAGATAACAATTTTTAAAAAACTACCCACAAATCTGAAACGTAATGAAATGTAGACAGAAAAAAAGATTTCCATGGAATAGTTTTATGCATTCTGGAAAAAAACCCAAACAAACCCAACCAGGTCCACATGCTACACTATTGATAATGCCTCCCAGTACAAAGACAAGCTTTCTGCAAGGCATAATTCTCAAGGGTTTCATGTAACCAAGTTATGCATAAAGCTGTCCATGACAGGCATGGCACATAATACAGGACAAGAGAAGAAGTGGAGCTTTATTTGCTCATAATCCAACAGCTGCCTCCTCAAAATCCCAGTGTCTTCACCTAACTTGGCTACAAGAGGATGAGTTGGGATTGATACAACCCCAGAGTTGCAGATTTACTCTTTCCTGACCCATGAAATACTAATTTCACTCCTCATTCTTCCCTCTAGAAACCCTGACTAGTTGAAGGGACCCACTGGCCTCAAACTGCCTGCCACAAGGCCCGGCTCTGCAAGTATCAGGCTATTTGAGGAAACAACTATACAGCTGAAGAGAGTCTAAAGGAAAGCAATGAAAAAGGTCAGAAATCTAAAGAATTTAAAAAATAAAAGCTGAAGAAACTGGCACCAGGCAGCATGAAGAAAAGAAGATACACTCAGAATCTTAAAATATGTAAAAACATGCCACATGTAAGAATAATCTCTTCTCTATATGCTGACAAGTAATAACAAGTTGTGAGGGAGATTTAAGTTAGAAACTGAGAGAAATTTTCTTACAGTGATAACAGAAAAAGTTGAAAAGTCTGTATAGGGACATTACAGAATCTCCATCGTAAGAGGTCTTTAAGAAGAGTTTCAAGAATGTCTCTTAGGAATGGCTCAAAGATAATTATTCTTTCCACAGGCAGGGGATGGGTTACACAACATGCAGAAGTCCATCTGCCAACCCTATTCCTGTATGATTAGAATAGTTATTTGCTACAGAGATGAAGTATTTTGCATTAAATACTGGCACAGAGGACAAGACTGAATACCTGTGTGAAATTATACCACAATCACGTCAATCCATGAGCCCCCAAAAGGATACCATTCCAATGAGACAGAGCTTCCCTGGTAGGAGGTCTCTGCCTCCTACCTGAAACCTCAGAGACCAAGGATTTTTTTTGCCGGATGGCAAGTACTCAGGACCAGTGGTCTCAGCCCTCCCTGAAGGCATGTGTTTGCTATGAACTTCTTTGTTATAGGATAGTGCATTGTTTTCCCCTGCACTTTATATATTTGTAGTTTCAAAGACATTGTTGGGCTCTGCCGTTACTCGCCTGTTACTCTTCACAGGAATGCAATTCCAGAATTGAAGATTAGTTGAAATTAACTTGAAAGGTAAATAGGATAACAGGTTAATTTTGAAGACTCAGATTGAGCTTGCAGTACTACCTGTAAGGATTCCTTTTGTTTTGGTTTGGTTTTGAACTTGGAAATAAAGCTGGAATACTGTCAGAAAATATGACAGCCCAAATTTAGACTAGTAATCAATCACCAGTTTTCACAAATGGCCTTTTTATTCACACCCATGCGGCTGTTGACATTTTGACTTGCACGAATGGAAGATATTCTCCCCAGCACTTGACCCCCATAGCACCAATCCCTGCAGAAAGCAAGTTTTCAACAAGAGCAGCAGGCTTCAGGACTTGCCACTATTAATTATTCTGTATGAGAAGTGAAACTTGCATCATTTGAGAAACATTCTCCAAAATGAAAAAAAAATTGTTTAAAACTAACCTTTCAAATAGAGACAGAATAAACTGGGGGATGCAGGGAACAACACAGGAAAAAGCTGGAGGACAACCAGTTTTCAAAACAAAAGTCACAAAAAGGAATAAGCAGCATGCATGTAATTCAGGCTGTATCAACCTTGAGTTTATTCCTGATCTTCCTTAGCAGTCCACTTCAACATTCAATTTTTCCCTTTATTATTATTGCTTCAAAATCGAGAAATCAAAAAAGAGATTTGTCACTAACAGGAAAATGGGTGTTGAAACAAATACTTTGCAAATATCGACAAATCCACTCACAACCTTTTGAGAGGTTAACTACAACCAAGACAATAGTTGACATTCTCGCCATCCCTGCCTTCCACCTTTGCCAACTAAATATTAAAATTACCATATACAGCATAACCTTAATTTAGCAAGTATTGGAGTTCACTCCCAATGAAGGCAGACACTTTTGACAAAGCTCCCCCCTGTCCCTTGCAACCACATGGACATCATATAGCTCAGCTGAAATGCCACAGCAAATGCTACCTTCTTTGTCATTTTTCCAAGTTTTCCAATAGTTTATTGTGGGCATTTTACTCCAATTTCTTTATCAGGATATATTTACTAAATAAATTCTAAATAATGTCAAGGTTGTCAGGCATCTGACCTCAGAACTGAGAGATTGCAAATTTTATTAAAGCTGTGAGCAAGCCAGTTTCCAGTAAGAAAATGTGCAAGAGCACAATAGCAGCCATTTCAACATGTTTTATTATGAACATTTTCTGTTGTTCTTGACAAAAAAAGAAGAAAAATTGCAGAAAATGAACATGATTTTTAAATATGAGGGACTTGTTTTCTCTTAAAATACCTTCTCATTCAAAATAGGCCAATCACCTCTTCTCAAGTATATGGACATAACATCTATTTTGCAAAAGAGAATTTAGCAAAGTCACTTAAATGTCAAACTGATCAGTTACACATAAAAATATGTATGTGTGATGTCACATCATCAAAATATCCCAGAAAACATGTTCACTATGAATGCTACCACTGGAGTTTACCAGAGTCAGCTCTTGACTCATTATTCGGAGCAGAATTAGGACCTAATTTAAGTTTAATAGTTGTAAATAATACTACATCAACTTCCGATTTACTACTTAAATACGATACATACACTTTGGCATATTATAATCACTTCCACACTTAAGACCTACCGCTTTCTTTAGATGTGTTTGAAACAGCACAACTATGGAATTAAAAAACAATTTTTGTTTAAAGAAATTTTTTACATCTCAACTTTGTAGCAAACTATATGAATATGGTCTTACATAACTATGTTCAGTATGCTTAGAAAGCTTCTGCATTTACACCAGACTATCAGAGAAGTTACTGTAACAATTTGTACTTGGATATTCCTAATCCCTAATTTTAAATGTGGATTCCACTGGAACAAAATGTTTTGTGTCAGAAGAATGCAAAATGCACAGTCACAAATAAATGAGATGATATATAAAAATGTGTTAGATACTATGATTTGGAAGCTGAAGAAACGTTCACTCAAAAACCATGGCAATAAAAAGGAATAAAAAGTATATTCTGCTATGCAAATCTCAGTATTTTTTTCTCCTCTAAAGTGTATTAGCTCCCTAAGTAATTCCCAATTAATAGACCTGTTCTTGACAGAAAATGCGTATCTTATTTAAAAGGATGAAAAGTTTGTTACTTTTACTCAAGAAGATTTACGTTTCCAAAAACTGTAAGTGGCATAAGCACTTCTTCAGAGAGGTAGTTCTCCTCCGAGGTATAATCTTACAGTTTTCAACAGGAGCCTGTTAAAAGAATTTATTTGTGAAAGGATAATCTTCTGCAATTTGAACTTTCTCACCAAGCTCCCTTCTCATTGCTATGCAGTGTGGGAGGTAAGTCTGCTTGCAATGCTAGCCATGCCTATCGAATCAGAACTAACCTTTTGTTCCAGTTATTTTCTCTGCAACTTTTTGCCATCAGTAGCCACCTCCAAAAAAATATACTTTTGAAGCCTCGGTGTCTTTCAGATAATTCACTTACAAGCTGATCCAAAATAAGAAAGTGTCATCATTTTACGGGAAGCCATTCAGGACTTTTTGCAGAAAACAGAAATGCATCTACTTTGTGAATGCTAGCCATACAGCAATGTAATAATAGAAAGAACATCATCTAAGATACTGTAACACTAAATTATACTAGAGTCCAAAATTACAGACCAGAAAACTGATTTCCATTACTTATAAAACAGAATAGCATGATTCAGACAGTAAATCAGTTTCAGGAAGAAAAAAACCCATAGTAACAATCAGCACTAGTAACATATGTAAACACAATAAGGAGATCAAAGAAAGATTGAGGACTACAGTGCTCATTTCACTTTATGGAAAAGAAGTATTTCTTGGAGAGTAAGTATCTGTAACTTATACCACGCAAAAAAATTAAGAGTTTGTTCACTAAACATTATAAATGCATATAAAAGCAAAAACCACACATGCACAAGTACCCCGCAACGCAAAATACAAATAACCCATGGTCTCTGAAGGAAAAGCACACAAACAAATAAGCACATAAAATTTAAAAGAACTTATTAAGCAGACACACTGGTGAGGTATCAAGAATGCAACTTCATCACAATCCTAAACAAAAAGAAATAGAGCTTGATATAAAATTAATCTTCAAATATGTGTATGGTTTCTCTTTTTTTTATTCAATGCTCTGTATTGCATTTTCAAAGTATTAAAAAAAAAATCTTGGTAAAATCATGTACTGTGAGAGTAGCACTGGGGAATGTGGCAAAGAAAAAAAAAATCAATCTCTTTGTTAGCCAAGCCACAAAGCATCTACAGAGGCTAATTCATCATGAAAATGCCAGGATGCCTGACAGCTGATTGACAGATCAGCCCTCTGCTCGCTCCCTCTCCCCTTATAGAGGAGCCCCTTTGATATAACATGCCTGTTCCTCCTGGACAGAACAACTTATGTGAAAAGTGGTTACATGCAAGAGCTTAGCTCAGGAAAAAGAGAACGGATTGAGCAAAAAAAGTCTTCGCAGGACAGCTGGGAATTTGCTTGGTGGAGGAAACTTCTTGTCTGGTGTAAGGAAGCATTTCCACACATTTTCCTTCCTCCCCCCGCAAGGGGGATTGCTGTGCTCTTCAGGCCCGCAGTCCCCATGCAAGGCACCAGGCTTTGGCAACACAACCTGGCATGTGCCCAGGTGGCCACGGGGGTCTGCTGTTCCCAGAAACCTCAGTGCTGCCGCCTGGGACCCAGGGCTGCCATCTCACCTGGGCACTGGAGGAGCAAGCCCCAGCTGCGGTACAACTGCACGAGCAACCCAAGTCATCCTCCACGTGTAGTGCCAAGGATCAGGGCTTCAGCCTTCCTAGGTGTCAGTCAATCTGCTACTTGCTTTAAAATTAAGCCTGTGTTTAAGTGCTTTATGGGACTGGGGCCAGAATACTCAGTTTCTTGCAGAATTAAGCCCTATATTTTTATATCCATAATATTAGCTCAATCTTCCTGCCGAGCAAACTTCTCCTCCCTGAGTTTTGTTTATTTTTCAGGATTGAGCTCAGTGAGCGGTGGGAGTTAACCCAAAGTACAGTGGCCTGATTGCCACATACATTGAAGGCACTTTATACTGAAAAGAAGCTATAAAAGTATGCTCACTTTCTTAGTCCTTAACTCTGCAAGGCACGAGCAAAGCAGTACCGGGATAAGTGAAAGTGAGGTTCTCCCATTCAATCTGTGAAAGAACAGATTAAATGTAGATGAAAAACTAAATCAAAAGAATACCAAATAACATGGCACTGTATAGTTTATGCTTTCAATATATAAAATTTCTCTGTATATTTTAAAAAAATCTAAAACTCTACAACAAAAGAAAAAGGAAAACAAGGGGGTACTTGAAAAATACTTCAGGAGCAAATGCCTCAACAAAAACACCCTCCAAATCACCCCCCAAAATAGAGATTATTTTTCTAATCATTACCAATGTGTTGGTGAGAAATGACCCTAAAATGACCCTATAAACTTTTAAAAGACCATCACCTTCAAAAAAAACAAAGGAAGAAATTGTTTAGTTCAGGAATTCAGTGGGAAAGCCATCTCTATCTACATCACCTTCTTTCCCAGCTGGTAGCAATGACTGGATGGGACAACACAGCTGAAGAGGAGACATGCCGGCTACTGTGGCCACACTGAGACAGTCTGCAAGGGCAGGTGTGGAAGAGAGGAACTGGGCTCTATCCCACACACCCTGCAAGGCTGCACAGCTTTGAAGACTATGCAATCCCAGCAAATTTTAAAAACTGTGTTTCCCTTCTGCTATTAAAGCAAGTGTACTTCCTTGGAGAATTTTTTTCCTCAGAAATTAATTTACGAAGTGTGGGAAAAAACATTGAGCAATAATGGAAAAGAATGTACTGTCTTAAGGCTTGACTTAAGAAAATGCAGCTGCTATGAAGCAAAAGTGGTCATGAGGTCTTTGGCAGCAAACCAGTGAGGCACAGACTTTCTTGTTCTCTCCCTAACCTTTCATAAAACGTTTTACAAATAGACAACGTACCCAAGGAAAAATGGAACCACTCAGACCTTACAATGACAAGCTAATATTTATAGTCTTACTCTCCCATTACTGCACAAAGTAAAACAGCCACTACAAAAACCACAAAAGCAAAATAAAACTTCTTTTTTTGGCTAGTTGGCTGGTTTTGTCACTCAGATCACAATTTCTTATCATCCCCTCCCAGGCATCGCATGGGAGGAGCGATTGTGGCCTTAAAGGATTTTGACACTAGTATTCCCTCATGTCTCACTAGACATTTATTCTCTCAAGACTATCTTTCTACACAATTCTGTATTCATTGTCACTGTAAAATTACTGTTTTACTAAACAGCTTAGCCTTAATTCTCTCTGCTGAAGTTTGACCGTTCACAGTGAATGAGAGAAAAAATTAGAAACAAAGAAGAGAGTCTTGTGACTCTTGCAGACAAATATTACCCTTGCTTATATAGCTGCACCTAGGTCCTTGTGAGTGCTACACCTACAGGGTTTCTGAGAGTAGATTTGGTGCCCAATTTGCAGAGCCTTCAGGATTTGCATTATTCATCTGTCTTTTGAAAGCTTTTGGTGTCATCCAGGCTGCCGGGTAAAGCAATCCCAAGTCCAGGAAAAACATTTGGTTGCGATTTTGACATCAGTATGTGGACATAGTTTTTTTTTCCATGCTGGGAAATCAAAACTGTCCTAGACTAGAGCTATAATAATACCAGAGTTTGTGTACTACTAGAATTGATTGAAAGGGAAAATTTATTCACTATCTCCTGGTGGGAGAGTAAGTGTGACCTTGGTCTTCTCCTGAAGCAAACCACTGGACATGTTATTAGCATGTTACCAAGAGGCTGGGGGTTATGAGGCTCAGATGAAGACGATGATGTGGAGTACTGATCTTACAAGGGACTGTTTGTGGTTCCTTAAATAGCTCTTCTACAGTAATCAGTAATGGAAAGGCAGGTGGAGGAATTTTACCTCTCGACAGCATGAGCTGGCTCTTAATCTCTGGCTCCGATATGCACATCACAGTAGTGCTATCTCCTAATGCTCAAACAGGGAAGGGGAAAAAAGATCCAGCACACTATCTTTGCTGATAATTAATTCAAGGGGAACATAATCTCTGAATCTTGAGATTGCCACGTGACTTCCCCAACCAAATATAAAGGAAAATACAATTACATCTAGCTGAAAATTCTGTATAACTCTCATTAAAACTCTGTACTTATGCCAACAACCAGGTATCCGCAACTGAATCTACTGGAAAGTATACACAGGCAACAAATAACAGAAGTTATTCAAGAGTCCTACTATGTATCAGACTAGAAGCTGTAAATGATCTAACATGGGCACACAGCAAGTGTCTCCTTCTCCAGAAACACCATTTTTCCATAGTCTCAAAAGGCTGGAGGAGCTCTTAAATACTTTTCAATATGTCCATATAACTCTAAGGATGCAATGAAACCTACAGATAAAGCAAAAAAAGCAAACAACAATCATTCTACTTGAATAATCTGCAATTTTAAGGTGTTTGTGGTAAAATGAGAAAAATAAACTCTCATGGTTTTTCTCATAACAATACTACAAGAAAAAGTTAGGGAGAAAGTCAAGGTGGGACCTGTCCAATAGTTTATGGCTTAATTTCTGACTTTCCAAGAAGTATCCAGTAATAGTTCATAACCATGCAACTTCACAGTAGCATAAACCACCACCTATTTCTGTTTAATGCTATTACCTTTTAAAACCAACTTCACTGTAGATCTAGGATAAGCATTTAGAAAAGCAGAAAGTGGGAAGTAGTTCCAGGGGAAAAAAATACCACCACCACCCTTTCCCCAATGAAACAAACTCTTTCTTCCCTTATATTTTTCCAGAGTAGTTTTCCAGTTCTTCAGCAGCAGAATGCACAGGCTGCTCTCCTTCACCACCGCTTCCTCACACTTCCCCTGCAATATCATCGTGATTCCAAAGATCAGTCTCATTCAGACCTCAAACAAAAACTTTCACACCTTGCAGTTAAAGCCCCTTTTCTTTTTAGCCTGTTGTAAACCAAATTACAATTGCACTGTAGTATTAAGCAGTTAATAAATCATGCAGTTCCCAAAAATTCAGAGAAGCACCACAGAGTTGATAAGCTAGAGGTAAGAATGAAAATTATTATTTAGAGATGAAGTCAGCTACCAGACCAGAAGTGTGAAAGGAAGGAGCTGTAACTGTGCAAGTATGGTTTATATAAATGCAAAAACTAGTGATGATACTGGCTTTGTCATTTATTTTAAGTCAGATTGCCAAAGTTCGTTAGATGGACTGGAAGAAGTAGATATGACAAGAGTAGACAGAAATAAAAAAGAAATTAACTGTTTCCTGTGGCACCAGCTCTCCATAAGTACTATTCTAGTCCACTAGATAAGTAATATACAACAAAAAAAATATAGCTGATCCTTCCGCTAGACTAGATAGCCTCTCGGGATCTCTTCCAGCTCCAGCATCATGTGATTCCACTCAAAACATTCTGTACTAGCTGTGGAAAACATCCAGCTTTCAATCCATCATGAACTGCATGATGACAAAGCATCTGAGAACTAGGAAGCAGAAAAAAAAAAAACTTCTATCACACTTTTTTCATACTGAAAAAACAGATCTGCCATTTTTAGTCCTGCTGGTCCACTGAAGACACTGAACTGGAGCATATTTTATATACAAGACTGTCGTGGTTTCGGTTTCAGTCCAGCCAGTAACAAAGCACCACGAAGCCACTCACTCACTCCCCACCCCCTCCCCTGGCCACGGTGGGATGAGGAGAAAATCCAAAGGCAGGCTCGTGGGTCGAGACAAGGACTGGGAGGGATCACTCCCCACTTATGGTCACGGGCAAAAGACAGGCTCAACTTGGGGAAGAAACAAAATCCATTTCATTTACTACCAATCAAATCAAAAACAAGGATATTGGGAAGGAAAACCCAACCTCAGAACACCTCCTCCCACCCCTCCCGCCTTCCCGGCTCAGCTCCATTCCCAGTG
>VYZV01008243.1:42890-66545 GCA_013401275.1 Pandion haliaetus | reverse complement strand
AAACCTTTTTTTTTTTTTTTTTAACCTTTTGCACAGAAATGGGTCATTACATTACAAGGTGTGCCTTCAGCGCAATTCACCAGGTTTCTAAAAGATCTCCTCCTGTCTCTAGATTCACAAAGGATTTGAACCTGATGTACATTCATATAACTTTGGTTCATGAGAACAAAATATACTAGCTCATGCCTTCAACTTGCATGATTGTGTCATTCAAGATCACATCTGCAAGAAGCACTACTAAATCAGACATCTTCAACAGGGCAACCATTCTGGCTCCTTCAAGATCATTTACAGATACCTCATCATAGTCAGGCATTTCCTCCATTTTCTGTTTTCAGAGGACGTTTCCTGCTAAACGCTTAGAAAAAGCAAAATGTCATTTTAAAGAACTTTTCTAGTGCAAATATTGCACAAATATAGCTTTCCCTGTACGTTTTTACAGTTATTTTCCGCAATCTAACCACAAGGAATTGAATGTACTACTTTAACCTCTACTAAGTATGGTTCTTATACTTATTGACAGCTGGTGTTGATCATTTGAACTGGAAAACTTGCAGGAAGGAAGCACCTGAATTCAGCTCTGAGTGTTCTCCAAAAGTCTCCAGGAGTGTTTTATGATACTGTTCAATGTCTTTAATCAAGTAGTTCATTACTGGCTGGCAGAAACTCTTTGTTGCTGTGAACTCACTCAGCACAAAGTTATTTTGTTCATAGTACTGCCATTTCCTTTTCAAATTTGTAAGGTTACCGTGCATCAATCTCCTGCTGCTGTAAGTTTGGCAGTCTTTTTTCTAAGCTCTTATTTTCCTAAAGGTGACCGTTTTAACAGGTCTCGGGTCTTCTATTTCTCAGGATTATTTTCTTCTCCATTCCTAATAATTTCAGACCACCTAGATTATTTTATGTAAGCCTTCCATACACTGCTGAAAATTTATGGCAAGATTTTAATTTTTTTTTTTCCAAAGGCCACCACCCATAAGTTCTGGCTTAAGCCCATGCAGTAATGTGGGCATTTCAGGATACACCAAGTAGGTTCTTTCACAGGCAGATGTCCCTTTCCATCCTTAAATTGAACCTAGCAAGTATCTATATAATTTGCTTGTTCAGTACCAAAGGTATTATATGCTGCTTCTTAGCAGGGGTTATTTGTTCCAGTTAAATGCAATGTTAAACACATCTTTGCAACTTCCAATTGGCTAAGAATATGTGCAGAGCTGCATCATATGTGCCTGTAAAGGACACTAAAAGTCCACCCTCTACCCTAAAAATAAGGTGCTGTTGGAGTACTGTACTAAGAACTGGAAAAAAAAAAAAAAAATTAATTCTAGTTCTACCTCTACTACTGACTTTTTGTTGACTATTACTAACAAATCACACGAGCTCCCTCCATTTGTTTTTCAAGATATGAAATAGCTGTATTCTGGTGTCATAAGAATATTACAGGAACCAAATACTAGACATTCTTTCAGTGCTTTTGTCTTCTTCTTGGACTCTTTGTTGCCTCCCAGCTCTCTCCTACTCTACGGGCATTCCCTATCTTAACCACCTATAGGTTAAATACCTCATATAGATAACTATATGCCTATAGGACTTCCCTGAATTCATCTGCAAAGCAACCGCTTTCCTTAGTGCTAGGTACCATGCAGTGGTCAGCAAGAGCAATTTCAGAATCAAAACATTAATGGTGACATAATCTAAACAATGAGAGAAATGCATTTAAGAAAGGCTTCAGGAAAGCAAGTTTAGAAGACAGTGGAGAGTGATGGGCATACATTTTCTGACTACCTGCTTGGCAACAGGAATAAATTTTTTAAAACCACTGATAAGAGGAGATTGACAGACCAGCCACCAAGAAGAGCCATCTACCTTTAAGTATTTTCTGTTGATTTTTTTAAAAATTGCTCTAAGTACTAATTTGCTGTTAATTCTATGTAATTTGCCTTCCCAACTCCCAGTAACAACTGCAAATGACCATAGCAGAAATGGTTGGACAGGCATGGAAAGCCCAACTCCTTTGCCTTCTTCATCACCAAGGGCAACAGTCCCTGGTACAAGTTTTCACTTCCCATGCCTTCCTTGCATTTCTCCTGAGCAGCACAAAATTTTTGAGAAACACCATGAAAGTGATCTGCCAAAAATAGGCATCAGATAATCTCCTTTATTACAAACGTAAACCAATCCCCTTGAAAACACAATAGGCATTTAGTGGATCTCTTCTCAGTATTACCCATCCTTCTCCTTGATGCCGTCACAACTTGTGGACTGTCTTTGATTTCTCTGAGATTTTGATCAGATTTTTCTTCTCTCACAATCACTAATTTTATTCTTCCTGACAGTCCTGAAATTCCTAGCATCGTACATCTTAAACATCCCTCCCTTCCTATGTTTCTCCTGCCTCTTATCCGCTCCTCTTCTGAAAGTTTATTCTTCTATCACTTCTTTTTATCACTTTTATCACATTAATTGGTAAACTTGTCTCCAAGAACTTAATTGCGTCAAGGCACAGATCTTTCTGCTTTCTCCTAATACTTAATCTCTGATCATATCTAGGTTTTATAATCCCTATCAAGCCTTCTATTAGCTTTTGCTGTTATTACTCCTGTAATCAAGAAACACAATACATTAGACTTTTGTCTTGTATTAAGTTGGCCATTCTAAAAATATTAGGTCTGTGGGTTTTTACATTCTCTTCCTTTAATACTTTTTCAGCCATTATAACATTAGTAATAAAGATAAGTACTTTATGCTTATGAACTTCATGCAGCAAGAACAGAGAGGAATACGTGCCTTCCCACATTCCACATAGTTCTGCTAACACACATCACTTTGCATTTTCCACCACGTGGGTGGGCAGGCAGGTTTCACAAGAAGCCACATGCAGAAGTAGTTGTAGCAATACCTGGGAAAAGTGCTTAAAAGAACAAGCAATTACGTGTTCAAATTCTATTGAGCTGAAGTGGAATTCAGACTGTAAAATGTTTCTTCTCTGCAAATCTTGCTTCTGCCTTGCCCTTGACAAATGGAGCCCTAATACACAGCAACAGAAGCAGCACAGAATTTTTCTATTCTGAAGAGGTATTTCCATGTGGCCTCACTGCCCTTTGAATTAAGGCATAGGGAAAAGCACCAAGTACCAGTTTTGGCAGACTCACACAGCTTGCTGCTGACCGTGACCCAATGACCGCAACTGATACACACAAAGCCTGCCAGCCACCCATACAGCACTGCGCACATTTGTGGAACAAATAACAAATCACCGTTTCCAGAAGCCCAGAGGGGACCCAGGGTCACCAAGCTCACCAATGTGGGCAAATGCATCTTACATGCTTAGATAACCTAGTAAATGAAAGAATCATCCTTTTGCTATTAGACTTCAAAACATTCCTATGTCACAGGCAAGCAACATACTCTATTCCTCAGACAGAAGAGAGATGAATCTCTGTATAACCATAAAGTGGCAAAGCTAAGAGGAACTCTCCACCTGAGCAGGGCATTGACTCTTGAGCTCCTGCCTGTCCAGGAGGAAATCCATCCACAGATCATCAGTGCCTTTCAGATCCAGACCGGGAAAAAGCAGTGCTATTCTGCAGGCAAGATGATCAAGCTCCACTGAAGGCCAGAACTGCAGCACTGGGATATGTTCCGTATCAGTGGAAGTGCAGATTTGTAGTTAGTGGGGCCGGGCAGAGTCTAACCATTTCTGATCCAACAGGAATCTTCCCTACCTCGTATGTTATTCTGTTTCCAATACCTGTCCCCGTGCATGACCCTCGGCCTCCTGGAGGTGGGCTGCAAGCCAAGCCCTCACTAGCCCTACACAAGCAACTGGAACACCACCTTATTGGAACTTCATTCCAGGGAGTACAGGCGCAGACAGCGTTTGTTGCACTACCTGGTGATACACTTCCCTGAAGGGCCAGTGGCCACATGCATTTCAAAACTGCCTCTCCTCCTCCTTGCATTTTAGTTGAGGATATTTTACTTCCACTTTGAATAAAAAAGAAAAATAAAATAAAAAATCAGGAATGATGCACAAACACAGAGTTTGGAATGCAGCAATACGGTACACTGAATACATGAAAAATGAGACCAGCTTTAAAACACAAAGACAAAAAAAGAAAAAAACAAAGATAAAAAGTCTCAAAAATTATAAGGAAGAGTGAGAAAACTTGGTCTCTGTAGCTGGCACCAAGAAGCAGTCACAGCTCTTACCAATACGAAAGACAATTAGATTCCAGCAGACAAACCAGAAAGTAATGATTATGATTGCTGATGCTACAGACCATGGCTGGCCTGCATTAGGTTAAGTAAGCTGGATGCAAGCCAGTATCATTGAACAAATAGCATGGCACATTCTGGAGGAATCTGAGGAGAGATTACTAATATCTTAAAGGTGACCTTTCACACATGCTATCCCAGCAAATCAGGCAATTCTCGTGACTATAATGGACAAGTTCAGCAGAGGCCAGTCTCTTTAAGTTATGCACTCCTCATACAAATAGGATTTTTTTTTAAATTTATAATAATTGACTGCACCTCATTTGAGCAAAGTACCTTTAGTGCTTTATAGGTTTATTTCACCCCTTCCCTCTGTTTTAAAGAAAACATAATCTAACTTTCCATTATTCATTATCATCCAGGCAAGCAGCAAGCTAAAAAAGAACTCTAATTTTCAGCCATATTGTCTATTAAAAAATGTAAAATGTTTCCTAAAAGAGCAAGTGCATTAATTAAGGCTGCCTCAGAATAAATGAAAATTACTAAGAGTGCTCTGCTTTCCTGAATGAGTTTTCCATAGATTATTTATAATTGAATGAAACCAATTATATACAGTTGCCATTACAAGTGCTGTAAGTTAACCATTACCACTTTTACAGAAGCTGAAGACCATACCGCATGAACAGAAAAAGGTCTTTACATTTTTATGAGGGGAAAAGAGAAGGTATCATCTTTTCCGAAAAAAATTTCCCGTAAGTAAAAAACAGTAAACACATTGGGTACAAATCTCATCAACATGGCCCAAAAGGGTCCTAGTGTAACAGAGAATGAGACCCTGGATTCCGAGAAGCCATCTCACAGCCAGAAATCCTGAAGCTGAGGATTGAACTCCTTTCCGTTTCTTCAGAGAAGGAAATACATCTTAATGAGGCTCAATTTTCTAAATAATTGTTATCCTCTGTAACTAACCAGTAAAGTTTTAAATCAGTATCAGACAGCTTGCTCAAATAGTGCAACATGCTCTGTCTTCAAAATATAATCTTACCCTGCTGACAACGGAAAAAGCTAGAAGACTGAGGATAACACACTGGCATATAGTTTTTATTTTCAAACAGAAAACATCCTTCGCTGTCCTACAGAGCAGTCCCTAAAACAACACACAATCTTATTCTGCACACAAAGATTTCGCTAGTGAGAGAAAACAAAGATAACTTTGGGGAAAAAATAATTAATGTCGTTTCAAACACAACAGCACTTTCTGAAATCATTCTGAATGGAAGGAGGAATAAAACGTTTAAAGGTACTGCTAGGGAACTGAGAAAGACCCAAATAAAATTCTTTGAGTAATCTTTACAGAAAATTCTCAGCCTGAAAGACACTTAAGAGGAAATTCTACTTCTAAATCAGCTAAAAACAATACACTCATTGAGTTAATCTGTAATTATCTAATATTCATCTGGATTATGAATTTTACCTTGTCAGTAAGCTAAGCAAGCACATATTACTTACAAGGCTAACAAATGCAATGCAGAATTATGTTTTAGTATTTTGTAATATCCTGCATATATTGCAGGAAATACCTGTCAGACCATTTTTGCTTCTAGTAGTCAGAAAGCTTAACTTTATTCCTAATTACTTCTGTGTAATCAGCAATGAAGCCGTGTGATGATTTAAGAGGTATCTATCTATAGTCAGATAAAACTAATATATATATTAGTGTACTTCAGTTTTCATTTCCCTTCTAGACTCACATAAAAATAACATCTGAGTGAAAATTAGAGCAGATACAAGAACATAGTTGATTACATGTTCCAGGGTTAACAGTGCTTTACGGGATACATTATGACACTACCAACTAGACATTAGCACAATGAAGACCCGCTGTTCTGCAATGCGTGCAGGCTCCAATGCCTACTGTGCGCTATCCAAGAACCTGGACAAATTTTTCCTAATTTTTCATGTTTATCCATGGATGTCAGATAAACTAGCAGACACAAGTATCACTGAAGAAAAGAAAAGGAGAACCTGAGGCAACATGAACTGAGAACTACAAATATCAAGCGAAAATTTTATCAGATTACTAGAAGTGGTTGGGGGTGTTTATAATCTACATATTACACTGATTGTAAGTCTCTAGCTCTATCAAGTGTTATAAACTGAAGAGAGCTATGATATTACGTATCTTAGAAGGTTACAAACATACAGGCATTTTTGTCCCAGTCGCATACTTCCTTAGTTTAGAATACCCTCTGCCATAGCTTCTTTCTGCAGACTCTTCAATGTATTATTTTCTCTTATGTAATATGGTGACCAGAGTTCAGCACTGGAAATAAATTTTTAGATCTGCGCATTTCCTTCTCATTTGTTCTCTGCAAGGATTCCTTTATTTTTAAGACAGGCAGATCTATCTGCGTTTTTTAGATTAGTCTTTACCCTGCTTAAGGTCCCACTGCTTCATTTTTTTTCCATTGAGTCATGTTGAACTTCATACAGCTGCATCATTAGTCATTTCAATAATTTCTGGTCTAATCTTCAACACCTTCAGAGAACACCTGCCAGTCGTATGCTGCTATTATTTATGAGACAGTTCTACTGCCTCAGTTCTTTCCTCCTTAACCTACCACTTACAAAAACGGATCCACTTAAAGCGTATTTTTATCCTTTACTTACGTAAATGCTGTCAAATAAGTTTGATCTTTTTCTTTTAATGCTCTTTTTCCAACTTTTGTATAACAGGTATACTCATTATAGGCCCATACCACCTTCCTGATGTCTCAGTCAACACAAAAACAATGGAACTGTAAAATTATAAAAGTTAATTTCTTTGCCTTTATTTAGAAACTCACTTTTCTAACCCCTTATACCAATTCCTGTGGAACGTCACCGCACACTACAAATACTCACATGCCAGGGAAACACTGCTCCTAGAGTAACAGGATCAGATGTTTCAGAGTATGAAAATACATTGTTGACATCAAGTATAACACACGCCAATTTTTGTTTAGAAAATTCTGCAGACAAGCAAGAGCTATCTGCTTTATAGCACCACTTCTCAAGGAACAAACTTCCCACCCAACCTTTTCATTTCAAAGCAGAGTCTGCTGAACCCCATCATAATAATCTGTAATACTTTCACAGACTATTAAACAAAGATCCAGTTGAAGACTAAAAACTGATGCAAAGACAACACCAACTTGTGTTTAAATGTTTATTCATCAAATAATGAAAGTGGTAAATGGGAGTAGCAAATAATTAGAGAGCACTTACTGTAGCGGAGAGCTGTGGTCCATTCAACTGTGCATGCAGGATAGCTTCATTGACGGAGTTCCGGATTCCCGTCAGTGCAATTTCCAGATCATGTGATGCAGCCATTTCATTAGTCAGATATTCCAGCGTGGAGATATACTCCCTCCATTGTGCATCCAGTTCTGACACACTGGCCAAACAGCCCCTCATTACATTTAGACAATATCCAACACAGGGTCTGATTAGCGTCAGGCCCTGGCAATGTGGGCAGTACTGCATCTTCACTAGAGCTTTGCTACATTCCTTCGTGAGAGCTGCATGTTCAGTAGTATTTATCACTTCAATGCCCAGACTGAGGGCCTGGCTGAGCATCCTACTTGCCCAAAGAGATTTTGACAGCTCTGTAACCATGTTTTTAGAATAGCGTCCAAAAGGATTTATGTCTTGCCTTGTAAGCCGTAGACACTCGGTATAGTCCTCTGATAAATCTGTAATTCCTGGGTTTATTAGCCGACTATACACCAGAGGAAAGAGACTGTCAAAGAACCGTAATACTGCACTTTCCACTGTAGTCTCTGCACCCAGAATGTAGAGAGAGATGTCTGTAAAAAGTTCTTTAACAGGCTCTGCTGCTTCTTTTGCCATAGGTCTGTAAGCTGTCTCAAACAGGGAACTTGTGCGGTTTTCAGCAAAGCGAAGCAAAGACTCAAAGGCCTCTAAAAAAGGGGCAGGGGAGAGAAAAAACTAGAGGTTAATAGCAAGCACCTGACATCTTAGTCACAGGACTAATATTGTCCTGAACAGGAACATCAATAGTTACGTGAAATCTGTAATATGAATACACTAATAGTTAATACAGCTTTCATCAGTAACATGATTAAAAGACACCTCAATATTACATGTGCATAATAAAGGCAACACATAATACACAAATATTTTCTTTTAAAAAGATGACTCTATGCTCACTAGCTAGACACTGTTCCAAACTCTAGAGACCAATGAAGGACTCGCACAGACTGCAGTGAGCACAGCTAGGGTCTCTGTAAGATGCCTTTTGGAACTAACACTGCATTTGCACAATTCAACCACATACATTTCCAAAACATCCCTCTAGCTCAATGAAAGCTTGTGAGATAACTGAATGCAAACAAAAGTTGAAGCTTTTGTTTCACAGTGCTGTGAGTGGGTGGCTGAGAGGCACTTCTTGCAAAGTACAACTCAAGGATGAAGGAAAGATGCTGTGTGAATAAATTCTCTCCCTGTTAACATCGGCTAGGTCTGGACACCAGCCAGTGGTTGGGCAGGACGACATCAAGTCTGCTATGAAGCAAAACCAAAATGAAATAATAAAGTAAGGAAAACAGTATCTCCTTTAACTATACCATTTTCGAGCGGCCAAAAAAAAAATAATTTAAAGGAGTGCCATAGTTTTGGGCACAATTCAAATTGCAGAAGGCAAATATTATACATGCCAAACACTGATCGGGGGTACTAGAAGTCATAGACAGGGCAAGGAAGGGATCAGTTCCCCAGATTATTTTTGATGACACTGAAGACAGTAATCCACACTATTCCTATTGCTTTCTTTGGAAGCTCTACAACAAAAGACCTCTGACACAAATCATTCTTGCATTTGTCTGGATGGTGAGTAGTTCCAGTCAAGGTAGGAGACCTATCACTTTATACCTGCTGAGGGCTTGCCAAATAATGGGTTTTCAGTCTAAACCTACTCTACCTTCATCTGAACATCACCATGCGATTCACTGCAACGTAACACAAAACAAAGTCACTCAAAGATCAGCTCAGCAAAAGAGCAGATACAATACTGTATGTCAAGATTAGCATACACTGGCAAAGTTTTGTAGAAAAGCCTGCTCAGTGCCTTCCTCTCTTACATCTCCCAGGGCAACAAACTTCCTTGTTATAATAAGCATTACAATCCCTTTACCACAAAGTAAAAAGTGATTTAACTAGACAGATAATACAAATCTTATTGTACATTAAATCATCAATATTTTATACATACGCACGCACACACACACACACACACTGTATCCTTCTGCCAGAGAATAACTTCAGCATTCCCACTAGTATTACAGGAAGTAATACTCTGGAAGTGCTTAAAAAATCCTAGAAATTAAGAATTCAGATACGCTTCAGTTGAAAAAGAAGGTGGTCCATTCTCAGAGGAACATGCTGCCAAGTTTCAGACTGAAGCAGACTTTTACAGCTGATAAAAATTCTGAAAATTGGATTTATGATGGAAATATTGACACAACCTAAACTGTAGTGCAGTTAGCTGTGTGCTACTGCACACTTTACTAAAAATTTTTGTTTGCCACCTCAAATTTCTAAAGGAAACCTAAACACCATTTTTTATTGTAGTAAAAAGGCAATGGAAATATTCAAAACATGAAAACAGTGTTTTAAGTTTCCTTCTTCAACTACATGTGCTCCCTTATGGATATTCATCTTATCATTAGATTATGGGAGCAGCAACAGTCTCCTACAATGCCAACAGTCTTACGCTGTTGCTTTACCTTCCACATCCATAAAGACAGAAATGCATCATCCTCCTTATCTGAAAACTAAATGAAATGCATTTATGAATGTGCAAGTATCCTTATTGTCCCAAGAAATAAAAGCCCCAGGGAAAGATGAGAGCAAAACAGTCAAAGACAACATACATCCCAAGAAAAGAGATTTCAGCAGCTTCCTGGGATACTAGGTTGTACACTAGAAACCATGTAGCATTTACTTTCAAGCCTCTTAAACTGTGGAAATTCTGCATTCTTCTAAGACAAGTATGAAATAAAAATATTTAATGGTATTGTTTATTTTTCATTGTATAAGAGAAAAATTGTGATGGTATATAGGTTCATTCCTCCTGCAAAAAGAGCTCTAACATAAAAAATATGGTACAAAAAAAAATATTTCTGCTGATCGTAGATGTGCAGCAAACACCCATAAGGTATCATTTGCTTCATCATCACCACTAGTTAGACACAAAAAATTACTCATGCTTGCAGGCACTCTAGCAATGATGTTTGAGAAGGAAACATGTAGGTCTTTTTTCATTGTTAAGGCATTAAGAGATGTTTGAGTCCGTCAAATTACTGGATCAGCCAGATGTTCTTAGACCTTTAATTAGCTTCATGCAGTCGAGCAATTTTGTAACAATGTACAGCTTGCACTTTGGTTGTACAGAGCAGGCAACCTTATCATCTTGTTTTAAAAGTGATTAATTACATGCCTTTAACGCAGCTTGTATGGTACTTTGCATGGAGTTTCTAAATCCCAAGGAAGGTTTACCACTATCTGAAAAAGCAGGTGTTCATCTGTACAGTCAAATACAGTAAACTTCAGACATTTATGAACTTGCAAACAGCTGATTTCTAAGCTTAAGCATACACTGGGAGAAACATCCGATGATCTTTCACAGCCTTTGGCTTCAACCCCCCCAAGAGCAGCATACAATGTACTATAAATTGCAAATATATTGATTCAGAAGAGAAATAAGCCATAACCAAAATCATCCAGTTTGATGGAAACATTATGTATTTTTTGTCTTCCTTTCATATTAAAATAAATAGGAAGGTGGAGAACAAGGTTTGTTCTCATGTTCCTCAAAAGCCCCTTTTTGGTTTAAGACTAGAAAGAAAGTGGAACAACAACTAGCTTTGGATTTTGAACTAACGCACTGGTAACTACTTGATGAAAGTCAAGCAACTTCACCTTCCATGGGGAGAATTTTGTTCAAACTGTTTATCACGTGCTCACAAAACACCTGACACCACCACTGATGTGTCTGTGACAGTCCAATACAGCTGATCAAATACAGCTCACCTCTGGAAACTTCACACCTGAATTGCTAGTGTTTGAAAATTAGCTTCTGGACGCAAGCCCTGTTATGACAAGATGCCACACTAGTTTTGCTGCTCCGCCAGCAGCCCAGGGCCTGCCAGGCCAAGCAGCTAACCAGTTTGCACACCAGGCTTCTAGCCTGGTCCTAGCATTCACGTACACTAAAAATTGTATTATGCTCAGTCTAACACACAGATGGAATAACATTGCTTTGCATGGGTAGCATCCGTGCTTATTCATCATGAGCATGGCACAGCTTGGTTGTGAGTGATAGCTTCCTTCTGACAGAAATACATCCATCCTGACACAGAAGATGTTTTACTTCTCTTAAACCAGCCAGCAGCTACAGTTCATATACCTAATGCAATAAAAATCACAAAGGATTCCTGACCTCTCACACCAGCTTTCGCACTAGTGTAACACCACTAACTTCCTCAGTGGGATTTAATCCTAATTTAAACCCATTGTATGTCAGAAGCAGCTACAGAATTTAAGTGTTTCTGCTGAAAAAATCTGCTAAAGGATAGTGCTACAGGGAGAAACAGATTTAGGAGGCATGCATCAGTCTGCCCAACACTGATATACCAGCATTTTCCAAATATTTCCTCTATTTTTTTCACCACCTGGAGGTCTATTTGGGGAAAGAACAAGTAGATTTTAAGTAACAGTACAGGCAGAGGAAAAATACCTACTATTTTAACTACAGCTTTGACTCGTACCTCATGTCATGTAAACACTGTGTTCAATGACTTACACTAACTCACTTCAGCAGGAATAACTTCTTGGTTTTTTTAAATTGCTGTCATCTCTATTTTAGCGCAGTCATGTGCAACAGCTCTCCACGTTTGTGTCCAGGTCACCACCTCTTCTGCAGCCTTATCCTTAGGACAAGAATCAAAGATTCGAAACTGCCACACATCAATTTGCCACTCTTTCTGCCACAAAAACCTTTGCGTGTGTGTACTGAGGAATGGTTTATTTCTTCAGGTTCCCAGAATCATAGCAACATAGTCTTGAGGAAAGACCTCAACAGAACTATTCACTGAAGTGCATGATGAGTCTGCGCACACATGGTAGTACGAGAGCTTGCATTCAGGATTGCCTTCATCTCATAAACTCTAGATTTCTTACAGTGCATGATGGTCAGCAGATGTGGTCTCAGGGAATGCACACAGATGGGAGGTCTCCAAGAAAACCTGGATCCACATATGATAGCCATGCATAGAGAAAGTTCATTTGCTTCCCTGTCTTATACCAAACTTTTACAAGCTACTGAGATCCTTATTCTGTAAGCAACTACAGGGTTCAGATGGGGAGCATTAGAAGAGGCTAAGCAACTTCCAACTGGCTGGATTATGAATTGGTCCAAATCCATCTTCTTTTCTTGCCACAGGTCCAACACAGGCATGGGAACCATTTTCCCAAAATAAAGTCAATCTAAGCACCAGATATCTCTGTGCAGAGGACCATTTCTGTTGTGTAGTAGCTGAGGCTCAGATAAGAGTGGCCTACTGTATGAACCCCCATGTCTTCAAAGACCAAAGTCATAAAACTGAGTGCAAACCACGACACATCTGACAGGAAAGTTACTGTCATTGCCATTATGCTTCTGTGCTCTGTGTGTGACTCAATGCTGGCACCTTGCCCACAGAACTGACAAGGTAAGACCACCCTGCTAATGCAACAGCTCTCCACTACATTAGTAATTCCTTACACTCTGCAATAATTGAATGTGTGCTGAACTTAAGTTTTAAAAAATCCACAAGCTTCTTAAAAAAAAAAAAAAAAGCAAACCATTATATTATAAACATTACTGAAAAGATTTAACAATGCTCAATAAACCAAAAGTAGAAGCAAACACTGAAACTATCTATACAGAAATAACATCTGTGTACATTTTAGATTTGAGTGTAATCGTGAAAGAAGAATGACAAATTTAAGTAGCTTCATTATTTGTTTGGTCTCTTAGGACCACACTAACGTTTGGCTCCTTTCCCTTCAACATCTTGCATTTATTACAGAGTTAAAGGATGAATGAAAGCTACAGTTTGTTGAACAATAGCTTCCTTTTAATACTTTCAAGTCCATTAAATCTTCTGCATCTTTATGGCTTGCCAAAATAAAGGACAACATACTAATATTTTGCAGCAGTGGCATTTAAGTACATACTATTTGCAATTCAATGCATAGAGAACAATGTACACAGAAAATCACACCCAGATCCCAGATACAGATCTATAGGACACAAATAAAATTCAGAGTTATACTTTTTTTGATATACAACAATCTCCAAACATATTTAAAAGAATAAGAATAAAGAATGCTCAAAAAGCATCATTAAACAAGATGAACAGGTAGGGGGGGGTAGATTTTTTTTTTTTAAAGTAATCTTAAGTGCAAAACAAATGGTGTTGTGTTTACAAAGAAATCCATTCATACATAAAGCGGGTTTTGAAAAAAAAAAAAAAGAAAAAAAAACTTCTTAACTTTCAGCTTCATTTCTATTTTGTGACATTTTGCTACTAGCAAAGAATGTCAAGCATTGGAAGCTTCCTTCTTATTTATTCTGAATCACTCTGCTGAATGTAGGGCCAGAGCTCTTTAATAACAGCTTTTTCATGTGTTTTACTGTTTTTAGAACAGCAGTCTTCCTATACATAAACACAGTTGCTCTTGATGAAGCTGATGAGAAATAACATGCTAATAAACATCTCAACAGTCTCATGGAAGAACGATGTCCACCACATCGTACTTGACACTACACCACCATTTGCAGGAAACATTGCAAGCTTGCTCCAAAACATTTGGGGTCACAGAAAAACCTGAAAGCTCTCAGAATCAGGGCCAAGGGGAAGCATCTCTTGCTTTCTACTCAACTCCTGTAGCTGCTTTTAATAAGGCAGAGTGCAAAATAAGATTCAAAAGCAAGAAAGCAAAGTCAGTTTTGGAAAGGGGAGGAAGGGAAATTTGAATTTTCTCTCTTTGACAGCAAGGAGGGGGTATGATGAATATAGAATATAGATCAGACAGGAAAAGAAATTAAAAAAACCACACCAGCTTTCCATTACTGTGCATAGGGGCAAGGTCTTTACTTAACAATCTCTCTGTGAGTTTGTCTACATTGATAACCTCAGATAACTATCCCGTCACGTACCTGTTGGTAGAAACTTCTGCCTAAGTTGAAAAGTAGTAAGTCTGTGCCCCCTTCTCTGTCCATACCTAACAGCTATAGACAATACTGATTCACTGGAAATCGATGAGTAGGATTATTCACAAGCTACTACTATCATCCTTTAACCCTCTGCTCAATTCCAAGTGTAATTTAAGATTGTTTTTAACTTACAAAAAGTTGCAAGGGCTTTAAGAAATTCTAGCAGTGAGACTTCCAGAGCATAAGAATACCTGGTCTTTCCTTACTACTATCTCCTGTGCTGGGAGCTTGGACAGCAGTCTACCACATGTAACACTGGACATGAGAAAGCCTCGTGCAATTTGAGTTTCAGAGCAGCAGACCCACTATTGTAATTTGGTAATGTCAGCAAAGCCAAGGCACTGAGGAAAAGCAGTTTCCAAATGATCTGTTGGAAGACTGATTTCCAGTAACAGCAATAGGAACCAAAACTATTAGATACTACCTGAAAACTTCTGTCTTGGATGAAAATAAGTCTTGTTTGTTGTTTTCATATGCACAAACCTATTCTTTCAGCCTTGGCACAGCGGTGCAATTATATAGGAAGCAACCATCCCCACGGACTGCTGCTCCAGCCAGCAAACCCACACCTTTTTCTGAATCAAGCAGTCCTACAGAACACTTTCTTCTTTGTTTTCTTCTGCTTTTTTTGTAGACTTAAACAGCTTCTTTACTATACAATCTTGCACAGGCAGAAGGGGAGGAAATACACAGCTCCTATTTTGGTGAGATTGATGAACATTGAAACCATTAACTTTGGGTTATTTTGGTGAGTATTTGATTCTGGAAGCATCAATAACAGAAATAACATCACCAAGTTTAAAATAGGCTCACTGCTTCATAGGCTGGTGATCCAAAGAGGAAAAAAAGGCAGTAGACACACAAGCCTAGGAGATACCTAAACTAGGAGATACCTTAATAACCACAGAACAATCCAGTGATAAATAGCAATCTTTTGTTCTGCTCTGACAATTTTACCATGAAATCAAATAATGATTTTGATAGACTGTGTGGTTGGGAATATATCCAAACTACTGGAAGTAGTAACCACAGTGCACACATTTTTCAAGCTCAGTGGCCTCAGCTTTACCATTAACAAAACAACAATGTATAACAAAGTCATAACTAGCCGAAAAAGTATTTATGAAAGACTAGAAAAAGCTCTGCAGTCTGCTGTACCGAACCCTATCCACCCTTTTTAAAGAAGACACTATATGGAAGAGTTTATAGAAAATAATTAAGTTGTTATACTTCGCAAAATCAGTTACAGTTTGCTAGTTACAGTTTGCTAACTGGATTTTGAGCTGCTTATTATTTATTTCACCTCCAAACTTTCTGTGAATACAATGAATGAGCCGGTAATTAAATTTAGCTGTTTATTATTTCTGTATACTGCATTTAAGTACAGTTGTACAGTATTTTGTACATTGTAAGTGTAGGGTGCAATTACTTGCTCCTTTTTAAAGTGAGCAGTCTCAACTAAAACTAAATCAGTTGACCAGCAGAAAGCTGGAGACCAGATGTGGTATTAACCTTTTGTGACACCACTGGGCTTCCGCTGATAGATAAATAAAGCAAGTAGTTCTTTGGGAATATTTGTGCAGTAGAAGGCTGATGGACATCTAGCATCACTGTGGTAAGATGATCTAAAAGAGCAGTAAAAGCCCTGAGGACTATGGCTGGACTTTTTATAAAGCCATGGCTATCTATTATTCTGCTTCCATCGAAACAGAATTCCAAAAGATGATTCATATAATTCATATCTGCCAAGTTCAAACCTGTCAGCTATTACTTAATAATATAAATTCACAGTTTTGTCAGGAGTTGGGCCAAAATAACTGAAGAACTACAGCTGTGCTTCAACAACATTAGCTATGCCTTTAATTTGCCTTCCAAGAACAATTAATTTATAAAAGTGGTTCTCACAATCTAGACAGGAAAAAAACCACAAGCAGTTATGTAACTGTAGGTATCTAGGCTCTTCACATAACTATAACTATCTTTGAAGTTCTTAGGAGGTTTAACAGCCTTCAGACTAGGAACAGAAATGATGTTATCTGATTTATTTGGTAAATCACTTAACATGGACAGTGATGACTGGAAGCCGTGGCTACAGCAAGTAGCACACAGTGCCCAAGATGGATTGCAGCACAAAGCACTTGTAAAATGACAACTCTAACTACCAACATTTCTTTCAAGATAGATCCACAGAAACAGTTTAAATTGCCTAAATTAGATCTGCTCTAACTGTTCTAATGAACAAAGTTTTTGCCACATAAAAAAAGCATCCACTTTTATTTTTTCAGGCTAAAACTGCGCACAGTTGCAAAGATCTATAGTGAACTGAAAAGTTATCATTCTTCTTTAGAAAACAAAAAAGCTTTCCAGTAAAGTAAACAACAGCTTGAACAATATTTTCTTAAAAATCAACACTGAGTCATCACTTTATGGGATGAGGTAAACCCCCTATATCTTTTCTAGTTAGGTTCTTGCTGTGGGGTAGGTTTTTTGGGTTGGGGTTTGACGTAATTGAGTATTGCTGTAAAAACATAGTCAGCCCCAAAAGGTGTGTTGGCCCAACAGTCCAAGACTTGCATGGTCTTAGACAGGATTTATACTGGGCTCTAGAAAGTGGATTGCCCTCAGTTTGGTTTCTTCATAATAGATACCTTGTATATATGGCTGCAATTCCTTTGAATGAGCAGAACCTCCAGTGCCAAAGTATTGCGCGTTTTTTCTACCAATTTTCAATACACAACAGTTAGGTTATTAAACTGAACTGTACACTTCTCAAAACTCACATGGCTGTTACCAAAATACACAGTGAAAGATGGAGCTCAAGGTACCGTTAGGGCATGCCCACAGCTGAGGCCAGCCAAGGAGGTAACAGTTCCTGGTGACTACAAGTTAAGCACTGACACACAAAAATGTTACCATCATTATGAGATGGTGTAAAACAATTACCTCATTCTTTCTGGGGTTCCATAGCAATTACTTTTCCACACGTGTAAGCAGCTTTTCAATGCTGTGAATCACTGCACTATGGGTACTAGCATAGGACTAGTTTGTAAATGAAGGTAATACCCTTATTGCAATCTCTAGGATTAAGGCTTTCAGGTAATTTCTTCCCACAGACTGCTGAACAGAATAAAAGGGTACCACCTTGCTTTGGATTTCCCAGACTACTTTTATCACAAACACTTTTGGAATGAGATATTTAGTGCTTATAGTGTAGTTTCCAGAACTAAAACAGACTTGTGGAAGAATCTCTGCACGTTCACAACTGCAGTATGGGCTGGCTTGAGATCTTGAGGCAGTGTGTTATTTGTCATAGAACTCTGAATGCTCTGGGCCTATATGGAGTAAAAAACCAAAAACCTCTTAACTGGAATCTATGCCTAGGTAAGGGTGGGGACAACATTTAAATAAAAACATGTATAGGACATACACATACAAGTATTCAGGAACAAGGAAGTCATAATAACCATGGGCTAATGCCATACAAAACCCAGAAAGTCCAAAATACAATTAGGTCAGGACACAGCTAATGTGCAACTAAAACGTGGCTATATAGAGATACTGCTTTTTTATATTGCTTCAGAAGGACTATTGAAAAAATATTAGGAAAAGAAGGTGAAAAATCGCTTTACAGTTTTCCTGCAAATGAAAACCATAGAGAAAGTAAAAGCTGTGCCAACTACACACAGTGCCAGGTACTAATACCAGAGAGGAACAGATGCCATTGTTAGAGAAAGAGAGGGCATTTACGTTGGTGGTCTGTTGAAGCTCAAATGCACTGCACGTTTGACACAACTGGGCTTGGAGAACAAGCAAGTGAGGCTTGCCAAAAACACTACAGGCTTCTCTCTGCTGCTTGACTTACACAGTGGCTCTGATGATGATCCGTGAGGCATTAAGCACTGGGATATTACCTATGGAGAAGTATAAAATATAAAATGTATCCTTAGAATCCAAATGCGACCAGAGTGCTGAGTACCCTCTAAAACTTATCTCTGGTACATTGCTGCACTGCATGTTCATGTTTCCTGTCAGGGACACTTTTCAAAATTGCCAGTAACTTTGGGACACAGAGGAAATTGAGGTACTTTATTTGTGTATCTCTGGTGTATTAAATACTATCGAGAAAGAAAACTACAAAATAGTTTTAAAGACTTGCATTAGTTAAGAAGAAAGAACAAATATCTCTCTTCTCAGACAATCAAGAGAAATCAGGGAGATGTAAGTCTTCTCATTCTTCTGGGAATCTTTTCATTAACAGAAAAGCAACCAGACAGGAGTCTCTAGAGAGATTTTTCTTGACCCTCTGATTAAGGAGTTCGACCGGCAGTAGGAAAACTAATACGTTTGTTTCAGAAGGTCATGAACTATTTCATGATTTTCAGCTAAATTAGGTGGTCCGTTATGACCCATTTCTAAAAATCTAAGAGAAAAATAGCTACAAGAGACAGGATTAGCTTAACAAATGAAATTTGGGGGGTGCAGGTTCTTTGTTTTTCATGGTTTTTTTTTCTTCTTGTTTAGGTACTAACAGAAATACAAGAAATTATGTCTGAGTTCCATTAAAGAGCAAAGGTCACAAGTAAGACTTAAAACCCCCTCCTTTTTTAAAATCTAGATTAAATCTGTATTTATTAACAACTTTAAAACAAAGAAAACAGTCTTTATGTAGAGAACAGAAATAATGCAGCCCTGTGTGTTCAACAGTGAAGATTGTCTAACCCAGAACTGCCAGCTGGCTCAAGAACTGCATGTGCCCACACGCTGGGCTTCCAGCCCTCAGCTGCAAGAGGGAAAAGGATCATTACTCACCAGGGCAGTCAGACACTGAATGGCAGTCTTCACAATCACTGTGTACTTCCAATTTATTCAAAAGCACAGGCCACAAAACCTTTTAGCTGTTTCTTCTGATCTGGATTGGGTAACATCAACTTCATTTCACAGTACTGTGAACCTAACTTTACCCATCCTTCTTTCTCAGGAGAGTCTACATAGGGAAGCCATTGCAAAATAAACTAAGGAAAACATAAGAGTCCCATAGCTAAGTCTTGGTGCAAAGACAGTCTTCCATACAAGTAACCTCTGGCAAATGGTTTAATTCAGTGGCTTTTGTGTTTTTCAGACCCTTGGACAACTCCTATCCACCAAAACTTGTGACATACCAGCATGCAGTATCCTCACCCAAATTTCAGCTGAAAACACTCTTCAGTATTGTTCCACAGCGCAGCTGCAGGCCACTAAATGGTTCACGTATGGTCAACAGGGTGAGAGCCATTGGACTCTTCCTTAGCACACCAAAAAGCATAGTCATCTAGACATCTAGGCAAAGGCGTTGGCCTTGTATAAAAGATACAGGCAAGTAATGCTTAAAAACCAAAACCTTTCCTGCAACATCTATTTTTGGCTGTCGTCTCTTGTAGATTATTTTGCAAACATATTTGATATCATAACACCATAAGGTAATTGAAAGGACATGTTTGCTTGAAGAAACTGACCTTGTTCATGGACTTTCTTTACAGTCAGAACAAAATTTCACTAGGGAAGAAAAATAGTGGAAAAGACTTCCATGCCTGACTTCAACAGACACTGAATCCAAATCACTATAAATTTAGGAAAATATTCTGGGCATTGCTTTTTAAAATTTCACATGCTCTCAATGGAAAAAGTAAAGGTAGATCAATACTTAAAATAATCCTATAAAAATAGAACACATTTTTCTTTATGGTAAAGACCTTCTTGGTTTATCCTCCAAATTCCTTCAAGTAAAGTGACTGGCATGTGTTCAACATATGGGTCAGCATTGGCAGAAGTACAGATGTTGGTGATTTGATAGCTAACCAGATGTTTGTGGAGAACTAGCTCCAGTTATTCCTAAGGGAAAGCACATAAAGCCCGTTAGCACTAATAAATCAACACACCTACTTTTCTCCTGAAATTCCTTCCTAAAAAAGAAAATACATAAAGGTAGGTTTTTCCAATCACATTGACTACAGAGATTTCATAGGACAAGTCCCAGCCGCACGAACAAAGACCAAAGGCCGAAGCAATTAAAGTTATTACATGCAGAAAATTGTGCAGTCCTTGAGCAAAATAAAGTCACCATGACACCATATTTCAATGTTGCCACAGACATTCAGACACTTTCCGAGATGAGTAGGGCTTCACAAGATCACGGAATTTGCTTAAATTCAAGAAGTTGCAACCCTGTGCTTGCTTATTCATCCCCTAAGTCTCTTGTGGTCAGATCACAATTCACCACATCATTTTTTCACATGAGTAGCAGCAGCAAAGGAATTTTGTAAGAGAGAACAAGGATAGGCTAGAAAAATATCTGAGGAATTCATAGACCTTTGTTCATTTCAAGTTCCTCTGTATAAAGCTTTATGGTTTGGATCAAAATTATCTGACTCAAGGACCAGCCTGAGTCATGTGATCAGTTAAGAAGCTCCCATGAATAATCCTGAACTTTGAATATCCGGGGAATTGCAAGGTTGTTAAAAGTGAGCAACTGGTTCCCCTCTGGGCTTACTGACTTTCAAGTACTGCTACAAAAAGTCTATTTGTGATTTTGCTTGATGGGTTATCTTAATGAGTTGACATTCATTTCATTAACAGGGGCTTCTTGAGATAGCTCACCAGAAAACAAGATGCCATGTTAAGACCCCACTTTAGTAAGTTACTTGTGTGCATCCACAAAATGTGACAGACATGCATTGCATGCACTAGAAGAACTATTCTCTGAACTGAGAAGGTTTCCTCTCTCTGCAGGACCTGTTTATTCCTACATGAGAAAGGTGCATGCAACCAATTTTGTCCATTTTTCTGGTACCCTTTTCCCCTAGTATGTCAGAATTCTTGGAAAATGCTTTGTAAAACCCTCACAGCTCTTTTTTTGCTTCCTTTCAGCATCTTCCCACAAGAAGGAGCAGTCCTTTCAATTTTCACACCTGAAGCTCACATTTTCAACTTGGGGCCTGATTCACAAAGGTATTTAAACATAAGCTTTACCTGCTGAGGACCACTGATGTTCTCAATTACCTCACTGAGTGCAGGCCCAGAGATAAAGGACAGATTTTTGTGGGACTGCACTACAGTTTTCTTCTCATACTTTCTCATTCTGTATTATCAAAGTCATCACTGTATTGCTTCCTCCATGGCTTAGGGGTATTTGGTACATTACAATGTATACTTAGTTTGTTTTGGTTAAATACGGGTCATTAGTGATGGAAACTCAACTATAGAAATATTATACTTTGAATTGAGGGTCAAAGTATCTATCACATATATCTGTCATATTGAAGTTTTAATGCACGATTGTAAAAACCTATCATACATACACAGCTTTTATAGTTCTGTTTAAAGTTTTGCAATCTTTTACTCAACAACTTAATGAAAGACAAGAATTGCAGATAAATCAATCTGATAATGAAAGCATATTAGCCATTATGCTATAGCAGACTTCCAATATGAATTAGTGAACCAAGATTGACTGCAGTAATATAATGCTGTCTTTAATTACAATTCAGAGCTTCCCTTTCCAGGTAGCTTTAGAAGGAGTTTAGCAAACGAGTATTCAGAACTAAAGCACCAAAACTGTGATCTACATAAATGTATTGCAAGCCTTAACAAGCTCCAATTAAGCCAGTAATATCTTTTATGAAAGGTAGTCTCACGAATGCAAGCAGCATTGCAGAGCAATGGTACAATGAATCAGAAAACTGAAAATATTCATAAATGAAGAGGTTGGCAGGTTAAAAGAGGTTGACATGTAAAGCTCAATATAAACTACAGGAAACACTGGACACATTTAAGAAAAATATTTGGCTTCTATCACATGACCTGCTTAATATTACTAAGTGCTCTAGTTTGCAAAGAAGTTTGGGGAGCTGTCTAAACTGGAAAAGAACTGGAACACATTTGAGACACAAGCATCCCTGCTGTAGAGGGACCAGTCTATGACAGATGACTTCTGCAGCTGGAAGCTGCAGCTAAAAATTGCCTTTTACTTCACCATCTATTACCCCTGTGCACCTGTCTCCGTATGTCCAAATAGACTCATGGAGTATATCTTATTGCCAACTTGCTTTCTTCAGTCAGAAAATTATTCAGGCACGAAGTCCAAAAATGCACTTCAAAGATCTGACAGGAACCCTAGCTCATACATATCTTAGATATAAAAACAGCATAGTGAAACTATTTCAAATATGCAGCTATTCACTTTACTATAGCACAGTCCTGGCTTTTCAACAGTGCATTTTTTTTTTTTTTTAACACACTGAAGTCCATCAGTCTTATTCTCTCACAAGACAAAAAGTTTAATTCTCAACAGTAAGTACAGAAAGCTCCGCAGTATGGTCACTTTCTCTTCTATCCTATCAGCCAATTTTAACCACTCAGTTCTGTTCTAACTTTGTATAATTCATATTATATTAAAAACACTTAACATATGGGGAGCAAACATGCTTAACTAAAAGACAAAGTCTATGAAGACTATCTTCTTAAAATGCTTATCTTCATTTCAAGGTCGTATGGAATCAATAAAAATAAATCCGTTTTTGTACCCTCCTCACTTAGGTATTGCACCTTTAGCGCAGTCTAATCAAAAAAAGTAAACATGAATTTTTTTAAAAAGGGGGAAAAAATCACCACTGTGAAATATTCTGACAGTAATTTTGTTGGTTTGTTTTAGAAGTGTCATGGTTTCAGCTCAGCCAGTAACAAAGCACCACGAAGCCGCTCACTCACCCCCCACCCCTGCCCCTGGCCACGCTGGGATGAGGAGAAAATACAAAGGCAGGCTCGTGGGTCGAGACAAGGACTGGGAGGGATCACTCCCCACTTATGGTCACGGGCAAAAGACAGGCTCAACTTGGGGAAGAAACAAAATCCATTTCATTTACTGCAAATCAAATCAAAAACAAAACACAAGGGTATTAGGAAGGGAAACCAAACATCAGAACACCTTTCCCCCACCCCTCCCACCTTCCCGGCTCAGCTCCATTCCCGGTTCTCTCTCCCTCCTCCCCCCGGCGGCACACGGGAACAGGGGATGAGGGTTGAGTCAGCTCGCCACACATTGTCTCTGCCGCTCCTTTCCTCAGGGGGAAGATTCCTCACTC
>VYZV01008243.1:19722-42536 GCA_013401275.1 Pandion haliaetus | reverse complement strand
AGGCGGGTCTGACATTTTGGAGCCAGGGGACCTTCTAGCAGCTTCTTAAAGGGGTCGCCTCTGCAGCCCCCCTCCCCTGCCACCAAGGAAAACCACGCCACACAAACCCATAACAAGAAGAAATTACAAGATTCAGCCATTTTCATGATCAAGTAAAGTCTCCACTTCTTCTGGATCTTTAATTTCATTTTAATAGACACTTCCCACTGTCTCTGAAGCCCCAGAACTGATTGCTTATTATAAGACCAACCCTTTGGCGTGAAACTTTATCTGTATAAACCTATAATGGGATCAATCCCTTCAGAGGCACTGAAAGAAACCAAGAGAGGAACAACCACCCAACCAAATAAGGAAACTACTGGTAGACTGAAAATGACTGGGTAACAGATAAAACATAAGAAATTCTGGGCCCTGAAGAAAACCACATCTGCTGCATTTTAGACCCAGTTCAAAAAAGAATTTGGCATACACAAAGTTTATCCTAGTTCTGCAGTACAGTTCTTAATCCACAAAATCCCCATAGAACTTCAGTGCACACAAGTTTTCTGCCAAGAAAGCAGATTTCTGAAACAGGGCCTTAAACTTTACAAAATCACTTGAATTCTGTAAGGCCATTTCAATTCCTCTGACAAATCTCCTGCTTTTTCATTCCACAAATGTCAAATTGTTGAAGAGTTTTCTCCTGTCTTTCAGATCAATCTTGTGTAATGACGCTCTTCATAAGATTATGGGGGAAAAAAAAAAGTTGACTTGATTATTCTGGGAAAGGTTATAAACCAGTTCCTTGTGAATAGAATAGACTATTTCAGTTGGAAGGGACCTAACAATGATCATCTAGTCCAACTGCCTGACCCTTTCAGGGCTGACCAAGTTAAAGCATGCTGTTAAGGGCATTGTCTAAATGCCTCAAACACTGACAGGGTTGGGCATCAACCACCTCTCTAGGAAACCTGTTTCAGTGTTCAACCACTCTCTTGGTAAAGAAATGCTTCCTAGCGTCCAGTCTAAACCTCCCATGGTGCAGCTTTGAACCAATATACTGCCTTGACCAAAAATTTTCCAATCTTGTGGAAATATCATGCCCTAACACTTCTTCTTTGCTTATTCACTGCATTTCACCATATGCAACAGCATTCCCTGGCCGGCCTGTGCCACTTCACTCTGTGCCTGATCATCTAAGTTTTAGGACATCACGATCACTTCATTCAAGTTTGCCACATTTCACCACTTTTAGTACAGAGACATTATTCGTAACTACTTGCAAATTCCCTTATAAATTTCTGTTCAATATCTTTTTACTGGAAGACCTACTACACATTTCATCTAACACCACCACCTATTGCTGGTCCTGGCAGTGTTACAGGTGGAAGCAGGATTCATAGTCTAATCCTGTCAATCAACTAAAAGAGCTGTTACAACGTAGATGTCTCTGGGACAGCACTATTCCTACAGACATGCCTCACCTAGAGCAAAGATTAAAGGAAGGTTGACATTACTGAAGCAAGTAAGGTATAGGAAGAACTCCAAGAAAATGTATTCAAGCCAGAAAAGTAAATGGCTTTAAAAATCCTAATCAGGCTCCATTACTACCCTTCCTTTCCCCAACACTGCCCTGGCCACATGACTCCTGCAGGAGGCCACAGAAGGGAGCTCTGCCCTGAGCACCTCTCTCTTTGATTTCTTAACCCTCACACAACAGAAACACAGGTTTCATTATCAGACAGGTTAAGATCAGATGTTCTGTTTGCTACACGCAGCTTTTAAATTGAAGTGTTTAGAGAAACAGAGATGCAACACTTAGAAAAACTTCCCCATCCTAAGGGAGGGAAGCTCTGTAAGAACCAAGAGCTTCCCAATTCAAGAGACTGTCAAGAGCATCCCTGAAATGAATTCACTGATGCTGAAAAGCCTGCACTGTAATTTAGTGAGGCACAGCTGGAGAGAACACACCAAACAGCAATTTAGCAAAGACTAGCAGAGCAAGAGACAGAAGCCATTAAAATAAACACGGTAGTCAGGTGAGAGGGTTTCCCAATTTAGAGGATATGACCTTGAGGACTGGTTTTCAATCTCCTCTTCAGAGACCAGGTATAGGAAATTTCCTGCTTGGGGAACTTCAACATGATGATGGAAGCAGAGAGCTCAGCATAGCAAAGGAGAACTTCACAGGAGCCCTTAATCTGATTCTGAACAAAACAGAGCAAATCGGTATTTACGAGCCTTATGAAATTTGGAGTTCTTTAATATACTTTAGTAATGCTGGTTCTTACAGCATGTTAAGGAACATTATAAATTTCTCTACAGTATCTGAGCGTTAATTTACCAATCCTGATTACACTATTCATACACAGTACAATAGCCAAGCGGTCTGTCACACTGACCAAGACAAACATCCATCTACATCTTTCTAGAGACAAAAGGCCTGATACTACAATGGGACCTTGAGGTATGCAAAAGTGTATACCTATCGGTCCTCAAAATCTGACATTTGATTTAGCTGAAAGCTGCTAAAATATCACAGAAATATCCAGGGAACATTCAGAAATTATTTTTTGATCTTGTGGTTAACTGGGACAGGCTGGCATGGACTTTTGGAACAGAAAGCACTCAGCAGGAATGAACTGCCACACGGGAAAAATCAGAGATTGATCCAGTCCCAAGTCAGGTAGCACAAAACAGTTAGCATCAGATGCTTCACACAAAACTATATGAAGCCCTGCAGTTGACAGCTCCAGGGTATAGAATAACGTGCCCAGAGGACCTGCCCAATCTCTCACAGTCTTTCCTGTTTTTAATATATAAGAATTTCTTGTTTATTTTTATGTCTTTGACTCATTGCTCTTCAAATCCCATTTCAGGCTCTTCAGTTTCCTTCTCACACTGCCAGCTCTGGACTGTGCCTCTGTCTCTAGGATTCACTAGTGTCAGATTTCCAGTTTCTGACAGCTATTTCTTTTGCTCAAATAACCTCCTGAACTTTGTGCTTAAGCATATGGATTCACTTGCCTTTCTGCTCCTTTTCTCTCATACTGCTATTCCTATTTGCAGTAGTGTGCTTAAGTAGCTACTATGCCTAAACTAAGATTTTAATTTCTATACTTAAATCACAGTCATATATTTAATCACAGTCATATATTTAAACAGTGTTCACATTGTTCTAGTGATCAAGAGGGGACCCCAAGCACATTGGTCATTACGTTTTCCAAGCTATATATAATGTAGGTTGAACTTCAACTGTAAAACTCTACTGTGACTATGAGACAACTTGCACATTTTAATTCAAGTCTACATAAACCAGACCCAGTCTTCAGCTAACTGAAGCAATTAAGGTAGACAAGTAATATTAGGATCTCTGAATCAAATATAGCAGTGGCATCTAAAAAGTCTGTCTCTATTGCATGGATAAGCAGTTGGTTGTTTTAGCTACATATATTTGCGCAAGAGCGCAATAGCAAAACTTTCAAAGAGCCCTAGGCTTAGAAAACTGTAGTATCTTTGGAAATACTGCCTATTAACATTTTTAGGCAAGATTTGCTATTGAGATCCTAGAAGTTTGCATATAAGTGACAAACACAACTTTAAAAAACTTTCTACTTCCTGAAATGCTGGCATACATCTCAGCCCACAGTACTTAAGCATCTGGGACTTGTTTCCCATTTCAACTAACCTGACAAAACAAAGCAAAAATTAATTACAGACTGATTTCCTTACTACAAAAATCATACTATTATTTTCAGTGGGGCAGCTCAGAGAATAAAGTCCTTCTCCAACTAAGAGTATTAAAATTTGTCCCCCAATAAGATGCTCCACTGCATGGTTTCAGGTGTCTCCTCAATCAATAAACACATTATCCACAGATTAACAACAAAAGTAAATTGTCATATATCACATCCCTCTCACATCTTCAGTATCCTCCATGGATTTGCCTCCTTTAGCCTCTGTGAATTAATCTCCTCCACTCTTCCAGACCATTCATCACCCTTTTCTCCCACTCTAACTCCCTATCTCCTTATACCTCAGAATGTCTTTCATCTCTGTTGCAGCCAAATTTTGGAACAACTCTACTAATCCCTATCTCAGGACCATTCTTCTCACAGCCATATGACCGCCTCAAGTCTTTTCGTAACAGAACAAAGACATCTTACCACTGTTCCCTTCTCACTTTTTCTTGAAACACTGATCCCTAAATTTTGTCATTTCACATTCCTTTGTGTTTAGCTACTGAATAATGCAGAAGTTACAAAAAAAAAAAGTTAAATGTTAAGTTCATACTGCTTACCAAACTGAACTATACAACTGCAAATAGAATGAAATCCACTAAACAGAGATGAAACATTTTGTATGAAACTTGTAAATATACAGGTAATTTACCATGCTATCTTTTAAATATACATTTACTTTTGAAAGGAATTTGGAATACATTGATCAGCACATAAAATAACTAAATTATGCAAAAAGTTTGATACAAAGGTCTTCAAGATGCAAGGAAATAGTAAAATCCCATTTTATATCAATATTATAATATTTTTTTCACCATTAACAAACAACATTTGATAAATCTTCAGTAATCTATTGAACAAAGACAAAAATACTGTTTCTTGCTAAAAATATTGAAGTGGTACTGCCAATTTCAGTCCCACATATATATAATGTAGGAGGGAAGGGCAGCACAGTTATATCAAAGACAAAGATGCAAACTCGTGAAATTCTGTCCATTTTCCTACTCTCCATTTATAGCTATCTCTGAAATGTTTTTTTTTTTTTTTTTTACAACTTAGTGCTGTTTGCAGAAGAAACCAATATAGCTGCCTGCTAAACAGAAGCATGGCAGTTCTATAGTGATTAATAAAGACTTCCCACATTGTACTGTAAAAAGGAAGGATCTTCTATTGAAAGACACCTACCACTGAACATAAAATATCCTATTATAGCCTGACTTAAATGAAACAGTGCCATACAAGCCCTTGGTAGGCCAGAAGGGGAAACAACAGAAGCAGAGGTTTCCCAGATTAGCAGCTAAAACAGCTACTGGTCAGGAACACTTCAATAAGCATAGAGCAACACCAGCACTCTGTACAGTCACAACATGTGAANAGCTAAAGTTTTTAATTAATTATTGGCTTATTAATACTATATGGAATTTATACAGTAAGAAATCTAACACTATAATACACATTACTACTATGGTTTTATATAGCCATCAGCTACACATTTAACATACTTCCAACATACAGACTGTATGGTACTTTCACAATCTCAAATATTGCCCAATTATAATTGTTTTCAGAAAAATCAAGGACATTTAAGCCCGTGTGCGTACAAGGGACAGGGGGAAGTAGGGTATCCAAGAGAGAGTGGTAAAAGAGCTGCTTTTCTTTCTGTATGTCTTTCTAGCTCCTTCCTACCATGAAACTGTCTCCCTTCTGTCAAGAACCAGTTTGCAGAGGCACATTCCTGGAATATCAGTCTAAACCTTTGCTGTTGGGTTGGTGCATAACATTCTCTTTTTTTTTCTGTGGATAGACCAGCTGCTGAATACACATTTATTAACAAAAACAAACAAACAAACAAAAAGCCAAATTAAAAAAAAAACAAACCCAGCAGAAGAACCAAGTTTCAACTTTCTTGAAGTGTCCAATTCAAAGATCACTGAAATCACATGCTGGAGTATCATTCATCAATCACCTTCTAGACCTCTCCTCATCCTCTTTCTTAGAAGTGTCAGATCTGTCCAGATTTTTTTTGTTTTCCACATCTGGTAGATCTAGCAGGCTTTCCTTCAGTTGCTAAGAAGCACAGATGTATTGCAACTCAGAGCTCTGACACATATGCAGCATGCTATATGGCTGTACCGTATGCAATAATCCAACACTTGAAGGAAACACTGCACTTAGTGCTGCTCTGCTGAGCAGAAGGGCTAAAACTCCTGAGAAGCATTAGACATTTCTAAAGTCATTGCTCTGCAACTGGCCTGGACATTTATAATAAATGACATTTCCCAAAATAGGCAGGACTCCAGGAACAGGACATTTGTTTCCACACACAGAAACACAGAAGCGTTAGCTTTAAGTTCAGCCCCAAGAGTTCAAACAACATTCCCAGGAATCAATAAGAAATCAAAACTGGCTTTAAGGATAAAAAAATGGCAATGTCTTTAAAGATTCTAACAATATTTCTTTTTCTGAGACATTCCTTGAAATCTTCATTCAAAAACATAGAACTAAACTACACTTCTCCCGTAATACCATAAAAATAAGGCAGTAGCACTGGGATTAATATGGCTTTCTATCATGTGAGCTCCTAAATAGCACCAGGACACCACAGAACAGTGTGAAGGGAGTTTGCCAAAATAAGCTTTATTAACACATAAGCTTGAAACTTTTGACCTTTCAGAAATATCAGGGGCAGTGAACAACAAAAAAACCCTGTTAACACAAACCATTTTTTGCTGTTGATGTCAAAAGGGTTTTTTTTTCAAAGAATAAGGAAACAGCAGCAAAATACAAAGTAATACATAGAAGACACTTAAAGAAAAGCAAGCATCATCATGTAATAAGCTATCATCTATAATCAACTAATCATAATCTATTTGCCTCTTCAGGGAGCATAGTTTTATACAGGAACAAGGTCACAGATCCTTTCATGTTACCCAGAGTGAAGCAAATATACCAAAAGAAGCAGATACAACTAGTGGGGCATTTCCAAAGACTCCCATTAGTATGGCCACATCTGTACTTGATTGACTTGAAATATGATTCCAATACCACATGAGGAAAGATGTTTTTTGAGGGTGTCAAATTCTTATCTGGCCACACTGAATATTAGCTAGCATTTTATGAGGTGTTTGTTATCTATGTTGGCAGAATGCAAAACCTATTGCCTGCAGGAGTGTTTCCACATCACAGTCATACACAATTCTATTTTTGATTTACCTACAAATTTAAATAATCTTCCTGTATTTCCTCTGATACATAGTTATACCTTGAGGTCAACAGAGCTTCCATTTCTTTAAAACCTGGGCAAAACACATCTTTTTTATTTCTTAGCTCAGGTCCCCTCTACTATGTAACAAAACCCTTTACACTCTATGTTGACTGTTGGTCTTATGCACAAAGTTAATGAACAACTGATGAGTTAACGATGTTCACTTATTGTAAACAAATACCTATATTACACAGTCCCAAACTGTAACACAAAAAAGCAATCAAGAAATTAAGCTATTAAGAATTGCTTAAGAAATTAAGCAATCTTAATTTATTTATAGTTAGCCTTACTGAACCCACAGGGACTTCCCACATGCACACAACTGAACACATTTGTAAGTACTTCCATGATTTGGACTCCTACCACATAGACTGAAGATAAAAAACTTGAAGTCAATTTCTCCTTAAATGCTTGCAAAACTGGTGTAATTTCACTGGAATCAGCTACCATATAGATATGAAACAGTACTCTGAGCTTTCCTGTATTTTTTCTGCAGCCTTATTCACCTACTACCAGCTTCCTGACAGGTGAGATATTTTTCTACTGAGGGGCTAGCAATTAACCTGCTGCCACAAAAGAATAACAAAGAGTAAAACAAAATGTGAAAAATGAAAGATTCATCATAGGTTATCACAGAAAAATCTAGAAACAGCATTGTTTCAATTGCAGTTCTTTTCCCCATGGTGATATAGTCTCTCCTGTACAAACGCAGTGTTGTTCAGTTATTACTTCAATTTCAGGATTTAATTTCCTCCTCAGCATTTGAGATACAAGTGGGAAGGAAAGCAAAGAATGAAACATCAAATCAAAGAAAAAGTCACTACACAAATCTTGTACTTTACCTTAGCTGAAGAACCAGGAGGTGCAAAAGTTTCAGCTACTTCCCCCCGCTGCCCAGGTGAAACTGCGCCAGTTTTAAAATGCCAGTTAATTTTTTTCTCCTCAGAATATAGAGTGGTTGGTGTTGGCTTTTGTTTAATTTCTCACTAACATGTTCTGCCTCCTCAATGAAAATTAAAGCTCAAAACATTTTGTAAGCTTTCAACAGAAATTATTTTGGCTTTACACTTACATTTATTAACATCTTAAGCAGAAAACAATGCTTTCACATTTTGATTCAAAAGCCACTGTTCATTGAAAAAATATTTTGACAAAAAACCTTAATACAATTTATCACTCCTATGCTTTCCTACCTCTGGAGACAACTTTTTCTTCTACATGAAGCCTACCATCAAAATACCACAAATGCTTTCCACGTATAAGGGTGGTATTTGCCTGCTGTGCTGTGTTACCAGTGAAGGACAGCTGCCTGTATTCCGTAAGCCCTATGCAGCTGAAGGTGGCTGCAGCTGGACCGTCTGCCCGTGCTGAAGAACATGCACATTGCCTGCTTGAAGCTCCAAGCCTCTCTAAGCATTTCTCATAACCCCAAGGCCGCAGGCAGGATGGTGCACTCTGGTTACATGATGTTTGCTTTTACTTCACCTAGCTCTAACCATCACACTTCACAAATTTTATCCATAAATAAGAATAATTTTAAAAATTCTCAATAAGCATCTCTCTGTGCAAATTAATACACAGTTAAATGATGGGCTCAAAGTCACTAGGCTAGTCTTTGAGAGATGCCAGGAAAACATATATGTTTCTATATACAAGCTGAAATTCCTTGGTGAAAATAGTTGGCTTCCTTTGTGCCATCTGTGAGGTTTAAAGCACTGACCATTCAAACCGCAAATTAAGGAATTTTAAGTGATGGATTCAGGAGACCTAGTGTGGAATTACAAGAAATATATACCTGCTTGAGTGAAATAAGCCTGGCTTATATTAGCCTAAACACAATAGGCTAGTTTCATGCAGGACAGGCACCAACACAGGGACTACATCAATGGGGAAGTTCACCCAGAGAAAGGGTAAGGCACACGCAAACTCTACACAACACAGGAGGGTCCAGGAGGCAGCCAGCAAAGAGCCCAGACTAGTAAGTGTTGACAAGGAATGGGCCAAGCTCTCTGGATCGCCCTAATGATGCAGCAGTCATATTTTACCAGCAGCAAACACACTGTATTAAACTGTTGTCCCCATCCTGTCCCCCACCCTCTTGTAGAAAACCTGAGACACAGGAGACAGGTGAATCTCTCCTGCACAGAAACCACGTTCCAAGAATGCAATGTGATTTCTACCTCTTAAAACAGCACAAATAAAAACTCTGCAGACACATCTGTCTACAGCAACAGTTTGTATAGATCCACAGAAAACTGGAAGAAGAGCAAGAGAGGAGAATTGATGAACCAGTTTCAGGAGTCCAAAAGCTTAAACAAGAAAAAGTCTATTACCAGAAGCCTTCAATTCACTATTCAAAAACTACACATGCACTAGAGAATTGTCAGAAGTGAGAAAAGCTTAAAAATTACCAAGTTAATGAGACACAACTGCCATTTACAAGCCTCTGCTAATCCCAGCAATTTAATCCCAGTGGTGCTCAGCCAGTTTGTACTTAATGCATAAACTAGTCATTCATTCCCAAATGAAATTAGTCAAGCTTTTGTGAATAATGATTGAGTAAAACCAAAGTTATGACTTAAGGAATTGGCCCCAGGATGTCAATTCACTGTCATGAAAATAAAAATTGGGCCCTGTATGCACACAATGCTTATTGGTATTACTAGTAATTACTTGCTGTTGAATAGGCATATAAATGCAGACTTTCTTTTTTTTTAATTGGACTTGCTTTTAGGCTGCTATGATGAAAAATCCATTAGAGAAATTATCTTTGCAAAACTACAAGCAGACAATACAGCAAAGCAAGCTACCAAATGTTTACACATTTAGGGTCATAAAAATTTGCAAAGAAACAAACACATTTAAAAAAATTGGTCAGTTAACTTTCCCAGCTTCTGACATAACATGAAGGACATTTCGAGGATTTTTAGCCATTAAGTGAGTTTGTTACCTGGGATGCCATGCCCAAAGTTTTGAGCAATGACAAAGTCAGGAACAAAGACAAGGGCTGGCACATCACATGTAGGGCAAGAGTGAAAAGTCAGAGAAACTCAGGGTTGCACCAAGCCAAGAAATCTGGTGGAGGAAGCCCATGCAGAAACCAATTGATCCAGGGAAAGGAAGAATAGGGTACCAAACTGCAGGCCCTAAGAAAAGCAGAGCCCGGCCAATACCAGGACTTAACTGCTCAAGCATTGCCTGACAAGGACTGCCATTTGTCATGAAATGACTTAACAGTGAGTGACAATAATCACCACCAGAAAACCGTAACTTAGATTCTACCGGTAGTCCCACAGACATTCACATCAAGTGCTCTTCCCCCTGTCCAGCATACTGGTTTGTGACAGAGAGAAAACATTCTTTTTAATTTATTTGTTTTAATCATATAGAAATATATTTTGAAGAAGTACTTTGGGTTTGAGAGAAACCAAGTATTTTGACTGGTTAACAAACAACTTATGCAGAAGACTAGAGAAAATGCTATGAAGTACTGAGATTTACAAGCACTTTAAACTGAAACATTAATATGTTATTAACTGGTGTGGTTTTCACACTAGAGAACTAGACCAGAAAAAATTAGGGAACTAAAGTGCCTTCTAAGCACCCTTGAGAGAAAAAGAAAGAAAGAAAATAATGCCAAAGCATCTCCCATGAAAGTACTTTAATTCTTATGAAAGTACATAAAGATTTCACTAATGTATAAAAATTCCATGCCTTCTATAATTTTCATGGGTTTCTGTTAAAGAGGAAGCTCAGCTGCCATACTTTAAAATGGTAAATAAAAGGCTATATTCTAATTAATGTGAATATTTGCCATCTGTTATGTAACTAAAGGACTAATTAGAAGAATGATGTCTAATATGATCAACCTCAACCAGCCAGGTTAATCCATGAAAGGTTCCAAACAAATGTATAATCTTTTCTAATCACTATTGGATTAACTGGACTAATCCAATTGGACATAAATGTGGTGGTGTAACACCACTATGTATTTCGAGTATTCCACTTTTTTTTTCCTTTGTAATACATATTAAATTATTTTAAGAAAAAGCTTTCCAAAGTTTTGGAATTTTATTATGAAACCAGAAAGGTCTTCTAGTGAGTAACAAGTGTTTCACGGAAGATAATTCTTTGGCACAGAACACTCATTTCCCCTTTGGTCCTCCACTGATGAGTGGTAAAACTTCACTATGGAAAACAAAAATGGTTCTGGTGTTGCAGAGACCTGGAAATGTATGCTTGTTTTAATTTTGCATCAAAACATATCTGAGAAAGGGAGATCAACTACAATTAATCATCTCTCCCAGCTATAGATTTTTTTAAAAACTGTACAGTAGGCATCCTCACATCACCTATTGGTATTTGTGGGGCAACTCTTCAGACCATATGGTTTCTCCAATTCTGGGAGGTCTTTAACCCAAAAAAACCCATGAAGTAGAGGAATAGGACCTCCCTCCCATCTGTGGTTGACCTGCTTATTAGTACTGGGAGGAAGAACACAACCTAAAACAAGCCACATATGCTGCAGGTGACTCCCCAGCAACATTCCTTCAACCACGTCTACATTGTGTTTTCTCTATTTCATAGCCGTGCCGGATGAAGCTGTGTCACAAATTCACAAAAGGCATACACAAGTCTGGTGAGAAGACAACAGAATTTATCTTTTTAGAAAATTAAGCTGGAGATGGAAATGGCAATAGTTTACAAAGTTGAGGCTGACTGAACTTGAAAAGAGAGTGGCATGCTACCTGCATTGACTTGTCTACTCCCTTGGTATCCACTATTGTATGATAACCAGTCTAAACAATACAGTGAGCATTAGTGACTGAAATTCACTGATCTGACACAAATTATATAGTAACTGAAACGACTTCTGCAACCTGTAGACGGCAGTTAACTGGCAACACTGGATGGTGGGATGCAGGAACTTTTTAAAGTGTTTGATAAATTTTAATTTCAATTGCACTACTACTTACATTTGCATCTTGCTTTCTTCCCCTCACTTAATGAAGCACATCAAATCCAACCCTTCTCTAACTTTAGTGATTTCTGTCTAGGAATTGGATTTTTNTTATCTTGCATTATCAGTGTGGCAGTGAGAGCCATTGCACATTTCATCCTAACCTTATTCCATTCTCCCAGTTTGGAGGAGGCTTGTCGCTGTTTCTTCCTTCACTAGCACATTCTTCTCTTGCTTTCAGTTGCACAAATGCATGCAATAGCAAAGGTGTTTTACTACTGCTATCAAACTACTTTTATTTATTAGAACAAACTTGAAGACCTTGTTGTGTGTAAAGCAAGTGTTAAGCAAAAGGAGACTGCAAACCCTTTGAACATATGCTATTTTGGAATTGAATTATAAGTCTTCAAGAGAATTTAAGAAAAGAGAATTGTCTAGGCTTTTTGGTTGGTATTATTTAAGAGTTGACTAATGGAACTAGGCACTTAATTCTCTTAGGCCCTTTAAAAAAAAAACTTCACATTTAATAATTAATCCCATATAGACTTTACCTTTCACATAATCTTGTCCTCAGTAAGTTAACATGGGAACCAGACTCAATTAGAACAACTGCTTAGCTGCCTGTGTCTTTTTTTGGTAGCATCATTAAAATAGGGTCAACTATCCTAAATTCCCAAGGCTTTAATGTGGAAATCCAATTGCAATTGTGTACCTAAACTCAAGGACTACAGAGTCTCCTCAGCATGTAGTTCAATACTAAATTGTCTAGCACTGGGTGAGGGAGCCATTCAGCCAGCCCATAGCAAGTATCCCACTGCAGCCGCTATTGCCTTCCAGCTATCTGAGCTAGCATGACCCCCCACCGCTCCCTTGGACTAGACTATAAGCATGCACACTTTAGGACTGTATCTTTATAAAGCCAGTTACACCTTAAGAAAATTTCTACTATAGAGGAGAGTTCACTTCTTTTGCTTGTTCCTTTTTCAGATTAATAATCTCTTTCCTGACAGTGTCTCTGGCAGACTTCTCCAAAGCGAGTCCTGAAGGATCAATCCCACACCAATATGAAAAATAAGTACGAAATAGTTTGATTATGCCAAAGAAGCATATTCAACAGCATTGAGATTAGGGCTATGTAGATCTATCTAGCTCCAGGTAAACAAAAGGAATGTAAAGATCTGAGGCAGAACATGATATATTCCTCTTCATGTTCTAAAGCTGATACCACACAGCACAGAAGATGTGAAATACTGCCAAATTAATGTTCTTCTTGGAACCCATTACTCTTCATATTTCTTAAGCTTACTAGATTTTAATCTGTGAAATCTTAGTATTGTGTTAATATAGTTTATCTGTCTCTGCTATAGATAATATACTTCTTAATGAGGAGAAAAACTGAAAGAAGCATTCATTACTTAAAAAAATCACCATGGCCAGAGTGCTTCACAGTCATTTCAAATACGCCTTAGACCTCTGCATGATTCATTTCGAACGGACCCACATAAAACAATAAACTTTTAATTTCCTCCTCCAACATTTCTCAGCATTGTATCATTCTTTCCCATCACCAACAAGCACAGCAAATCTTTAACAAATGACCTAGAGGGTTCTACAACATTTCTTACAAGTTACTTAATAAAAATATTTCATTTACAAGTGTCTAGAGAACTGTATGTTGATAGCCTTGAAAAAGGGTTAAAAATTCAATGTAAACCCTTAGGAAATCCAAGTTGCAAGATCAACATAAATAGTAATAAAGACACCAATTTAACACACGCTTAAGGCAGGTTGTAAATAAAATTTTTAAAGACAGAAAAATAGTAGTTCTTAGATTGAAAAAGGGGAGAATTTGAAAGATGAGACAGTTAAATAAAATGTATTGGAAGCATGCCCAGTTTAAAAATATTTTTTGTTTGTACTGTTTCTGAGGTATAATGTAAATAAATCCATTCTCCTAATTAAACTTATTACATTGATAATGTACCATTAATTCAGCTGCATCTTGGGCAAAGATGACACCTTCCTATGAATCATAATCTTGTCTCTTCTCTCTATAATTAAACAAGACAAAATTTGAATTTACCTTTAGTGTTTGGGTGCATATTCACAGTAGTAGCAAATTTGCATGGCAGCACTGATTTCCATGGTGCAAGGCTGATTTGCACCAGCTGAGGGTTTGGCTTTTAGCCAGAAGCTCCATTAGGCTGGTATGAAACAGCTAGATATTTTGTGGGGACATCCATTTCACAAATCCCCTTTTCTACCACCACCTCCTCTTAATTCAAACATCTCTGGACATGACTCGCACTACTTATCTGCACACCCCAATGCTGAATGAAGAAAAACTGATTACCAAGTTCAGCATCGATTCCCTCACTATACACCACGTCTTGTTTTTAATGTGCTCCCCCACAACGTCAGGACATTGCCAGAATCCACAATTTCGGAAATACAGAAGATGGTCTGTTTGAAAGAATGTCCTTGCAGGCTATATACCTGTGTCACGCAGTGATCTATGTCTATGAGCTGCTACGTGATCTTTTCACATTGTGACACACTGCTCATTTCAGTCTCCTCACTACAACACTGTTCACATTATCACACTTGACAGCGTGATACTAGGCACGTTACTTTGCAGTATTATTTAGTATCATTTAGCATAGCTGATATCGAATTTTTATTTGGACCAAACTGAAAACCAGTGTGATGAAATGCTGTTCATTTTTCAGCTGGGAATGTTACCAGGACATGAAGCTCTGCTGACAGGTGTCTGAAAGGAGGCTCAAAGCATGTACCTAAGTTCACAGGATATGTCAAATAGGTTGAGGGTATCAACGACTTCACACCAAATAATATCTTTAACAGAAATAAATAATGAAACATGCATTGATTAAAGACAGTAATTCCACAATTATCTCAGCCATCTGATCTTTGACAATTCATCAAAATCTGTGTCTGCTAAACTCTAACTTTCAGATGAATATGCTTCCTATGAACATGGCTTGTTTGCCATAATCCTAATTTTCCAATATCTAACCATTTCTACATCATTTCCAGCCTTCATGGCAATAAAGAACAATCTTGCAAATACTGTGAAGAGCACACAACTACCAAATCTACACACAGCCTAACACAAAGGCTTGAAGACATGAATTTCATGCTCCTTTCCATGGTCTACAGCAGTAGTGCTAAAGCCCATGACAGTGTACGAGTATCAACACCAAGAACATAACCACCTATCTTTTTAACACATAGACTGTGGACTGATGCTGTATAGGCTGAAGGTCAGAGTTCTAACAAGAAATAATAGGGAAAACAACAAAGGAGATTCACAGAGATATGGAAGTAGAAAGGGAGAGAAGAGGATAGAAACCCCAGGACAGGAGTAACAATTGCCAAAACCAGAGCGTGTTTTCTTACTAGGGGGTAATAAGGAAGACAGCAATAAATTTAATCCATTCATACACAACGTATTCTTGGCAGGCATCTGCTGCAAAAAACAAAGGCCTAAAACAAACAAAACTCTTGTCGCAAGGCCATAAAGTTGGAAGAATTCAGGTATTTGTCCCCAAAAAGATATTTAAAAGTCACGACTTAATCTTCCAGATGAAAGAAACAACAACATCTTCTAGATGGTTCTGCATAACAGTATGTACTGATGACTACAGCTTGTACTACATTCTGGAAGTCACAGCTCTACGCTTCCTCCACAAATGGACTGCAGGTTTCCATTCCACACTGCCTGTGTGCACACACTCCCAGCTTTGCAGACTGGCTGTAAAGAAGAATGTAACATGCTCTATGTGAATCAACACACTTTGCAAACCAAATGCTGCAGTTCAAGTGACTGCATGTCCTATTCTGAACAGAATACTTAACATCCAGTGACTTAAAATGCTGAATACAGTCAACTGATTCTTATATAACTTTAAATTATTTTGAAGTTTTGCAAAAACTAATTAGAAAACCAATGGTCTAACAAGTCAAGATTAACTGTAACAAAGAACTAACTTATGTTTTGTCCTGCTGCTGTCAGTGAGGTACCTCCATAAAGCTTTTAAGCTTCTACAGTGGAAAAAAATTGGCCTTCAATCATCCTTTGGTAGCTTTTCAAGGTTGCAGCTTCATCATACCAGGAGTACAATGACAGCCAAGTTAACTCTGCACGAGACAGCTCACGTCTGGAAGCAATACAGCTGCATTTATTTTGTCGCTATGACGCCAGACTGACTCTATCAGTTCAGTACAAGCTGAGAGATCTCTGAACCGCAGGCAACGGTGTCACTGACCTTTCTTCTCTCCATTACATCCTTAGTGGATGTTCTCACAACCTAAACTACATGTGTTTTGAATAATCTGTTCTATCTGGTTTATAATCTTACCCTTTTACAACCTGGGATAATCAAACCTGACAATATTCAGAATTGAGGCCCTGATCCTAAAGGCATTAAAAAGCAGGTATTTTATTCATCTCCACACAAAAATTTTTATGTTTCACAAGAACATGCAGTAACCGAGATAAAATTATAGGCACTAAAGCAGCATAAAATCTTGTGCCTTTAAAAATAATTACTTCACTATTACCTGGAAAAAATTGTATTTTCTAAACACCGAGGAAAATGTCATTGAACATATTTTTAGACTACACTGTCATGATTGAAATGAAAATGCATTTTTAAGATACACTTTGGCATCTAAGAGAAATCTTCAAAACCATTGTATTGATTTAGGAAATGCCTAAAGATCTCAGATAGCAAATCCTACTGGCCTTCTTGGTGTATCCTGCCTTTCTTGATCACACTGAGTATTTCAGGTAACAATGCTGACATCAAATTAAGCATGGGCTGTTGGATGTCAGCTTTACATTTGAATCTGCTTTGTGATTGTGGCAACAATGTTAGAGGCTCCTGTCTTGTCTTTTATTAAATAAGAGACATGAAGATTTTGTGAGCGTAAACTTTCTTTGAAAAACTCATGTAGGTCAAATCTGAAACTCAACTAAATGTTAGAAAAGTAATTAAAGAAATAAGGTTAAACTATTCTACCTCAGTAGTTTAAGGCTTTGTCTGTACACAAAAGTTAGCATAGAGCATGCTATAGCATGAATTCAAGCTATATCAGCCACTGTATCTCAATCTTCTGAGGGGACACTCAGTGCATTGATGATACATGCTTGGAGTTGAGTTAACTCCTGGCAAGGGACTGGCAATGCACTGTACATCTACAGCGAGGCTTCGTGATACTGCTCTGTTTCCCTGTGAGGAGTCCAAGGCCACAGCAGCTGCAAAACTGCATAGCAAACCTTATCAGGGTCCTGATGTGGCTTAAAAACAACAATTTGTTTTGCCAGTTTAGTAACAGGTTCACAATATGTGTGCACAAACACTTGTGCAAGCACAATGGAGAAAGCAACATGGTGACAAGAACCAGCAGCCTGGGTATATGAAGAACCACTCCCTTCATGGGCACTACTGGCTTAACATACAAATGAAACAACATAAACTGTTTTGAGGCCTCGCTCACCTACTATTAAAAGCATGGAGTATACTAAAAGGATGGAGTATCTCTGCAGAAGTCTTTCTGAAAGGCTGAATTTTAATCAAAAATCCTGGATACTAGACACATTGTCTTGTTTGTTGATTTGTACTCGATTAAATGGTTTAAGACAACATCTGTAAATGGACCTTGTTGTTTGCAAAGTATCACTAGTGAAGAACAACACTTTAGGTCATTTTGTTAAACATCTGCTGTGTTGGAACACAACATAGTGTTGGAAAACAACACTGATGAGAAGATTTGGAAGAGGAAGTAATGTTTGTTTTTCTGGCAATCGCTTGAATGTTTGAACCTAAGTCACATTATGGTCTAATTCTCACAGAAAAAATATTACAGAGAACAGATACTTTGGAATGAATGCCTGCTTATTCATGCCCATTTATCAAATCCATATGTATACAACCATCTCCTATTCAGCTACTGTAAGTACTTAACTCTCTCACAAATAAGCTGCTTGCACAACTTGCAATGCATCATTTCAAGTAAAAAGCGACCAAGTTTGCAGAGTAATGAACTGTACCAGGACAGACTGATTTCTCTTAATTTTAGCTTTAACTTGGGTCAAATTCTTTAAGCTTGTACTTAATTTTAAGAATGCAAATGATTTCTTGGAAACAAATGGAAATACACTTTAAGTTAAACACTTGCTGTATTATGTTGGTGTTTCAGGACTCTGGGAATATTCCATCATTGCTTTTAGCCCATGCCATTTCTACATGCATGACAGATATTTGTGAAATACAATTTTTACACAAAATTCCTGTGCACAATTCAAGTAAAAAATTATGCCACATTGAGAGATGTTTAGATACCTTACCTGTGTGCATTACTCTACATAAAACACAATTCTTCAAAGAATCACTAGAGATTAAATTCAAAGCTTTCTATAGACATGCTTCCTCTAAAGCTACCTGGGTATTACAAAAGTTGGAATTAACTACAATAGTATCTACTTTAATCATATTTATAATTCATAGTTGTTGCCAAGCCTTCCAGTATTTAGCAAAGATGATTTTGACTAAGACATCTAATATTTTTAAGAAGAACCTGTAAGAAAAAGAAAAGTACCTGCCATAACTTCCTGCCTAAAGCAATTCTTTGTTTTCATTGAGAATGTCTTCATACTCTCCTAGTTCCTTAATGACCTCCCACAAAGATATTTCTTTAAAATTTTAAGACAGTTAATTTGGAAGGGGGGGTGGGAGAAACCTGCTGCACACACTACAGATGAGAGGAGACTGCGTGACAATGATCAGCAGGGATGAGGGACAAAGGACAAACTCTGGTGCTGAATCACTGTACAGCTGCAGATAGCCTCCAGTTTAAGCTTCCCATGGATCAGTTCCTGTCTCTCTATACTGATGCAGATGTACAGCTGTCCCCATCTCCCTCCCTGCCTCCTTTCCTGACCACAGTACCCTGGTTTCATATCTGCATTCATGCCCCGCTTCCATAAGGGAAATGCATCTTGGGCTCACAAGCCCATTTACAATATGCTATGATCTCTAGTTGGGAACGCTTGCAACATTTCCTACCACAATGAAATCCTTTGAGAGGCACATGGCAAGTAAAGTGTTACTATTACAGCCCCCAAAACCTGGGTTCCTTCCAGTCAGATTGCTTAAAAGTCAGGTTTTCGTATTCATTTCAGGACTTAAGTCACAGCCACGTTTTTTGCGGTAAGCTTATTTAATTTATTATATACCTCCTGCGTGCAGGCCTGTGATACCTGTTGCAGGATTCCTTCATGTGCCGTTTCTGAACAGATTAATAGGGAGTAATGTATTTCAGTCCATAAAGAAGAAAAAGGACCAAGAATATGTGGTTCAAACCACACAGGTATTCATCCATATTAATGCAATGATTTCTTTCACTGTGTGTCCTCACCTCCCTAGCACTAGGTCTTGTTGCCATTTGCTACACCCCACTTTCGCAGCCCTAACTTTGGTTATCATTCAGAAATGACAGAAGGAACATCAATGCAGACACCACTAGCATTCATTGGGATCACATCTAGATTCCACCCCCTCTCCTATGGACCTGACCCTGCTTGCCTGTCACAAACATCATACATTCTGCTGCACATTAGTTGCAACTACAGATGAAGGGAATGGCACTTTGTTAGTGCTTTACCTGCCATATAGGTCTTCACATACATTTTCACTGGAACTGCCAAAAATACTCCCTTCTGCCCTTGGCACTGGAAGAGACTGCAAGACCCTAGCTTAACACATCATGTTCAATTCTAATCATGATCAACATCTTAGCAGATACAGAGCACTGAGCAGAGGCTAAAGCATGAGGCTCTACTGACTTAAAGCAGTTTATTGGTTGGTTGGCTGGCTTTTTTAAAGAGTTATAACAAAGCTCTATCACAGTTATGATTCCTGAGCTGTGGACATTTTCCCAAAGAGAAGTGTACCCAAACATCATCATTTCACACAGCCTGCCAAGTCATCCTAACATGGCAACACACTTAGATTGCTGTTTATCTGGTGTGCATTTGAACATGAAAACCAAAAGATCTCAGCCTAATGTTTTAAAAGATACTAGTGACAGTAAATGTCTCATATTGCTAAGCACGTTAAATTATTGATTGCTCCAGCCGACATGCACATCCTTCTGCGTACACTTATCCTACTGTGTCACACAGCTCAACAGCCAGAAACAGAAATATGCAAAGTTATTTCAAAAAAATATCAACATAAATATCTTACTACTAATAAATCAAGCACTGTGTCATCTCTACAAGGATATAAAATGTATTTTTTTCTGTGTTTTAGGTCTCAACAATACTAAACAGTTACGCATTTATTTAAAATGCATTTCAGACTAATTTTTAATAAATACTGACTCACCCTCAACCTGATCTTGAACTGAACTAGCCCAGCTTTTTGCAACCTGTTCTGCTAAGCATAACAGATCCATGGCTCTTAAATTTACAACACAGTATTTAATCACAAAGTTAGAATACACGTGAATGTGTGCAAGTACCATGGTGTGGTGCTGTGTTAATATTTCCTCTAATAACCGAACAGTACTAAGAGACACCAATACTTCCTGGAAAAAAGTAATTTATCTTACAAAAGAAGTGGGTTTTAGCCATCAGCCAACTGCTGATTATTTCAAAGAACTCACTTAGTGTTACTCAGATTATAAAAAGACTGGCTGCCAGCCATTGTATCCAGATTTCACTGTAATTTCTTTAACTCTCACGCTATTTCATTCTTTGCAGTACCCTTGCAAATACAGCCCTGATTCTGAAAAGATTTGTTCCCATTCTTTACAAGCTCAGCAAATGTCAACAAATCTATGTACAGTGCATGCATAATCACACGCAGCAAGAGTAGGCAACATCAGGATGTAAGTTACTGCAAGAGAAGAAAATTCAACATTTCAGAATCTCTAATTTCTGCACATGAAAGATTAAATAAACCCTCTAAAATCATTGGGAAGTCATTAATTACAGTTATCCAGGAATCACAAAATCACCCCTGAGATTATTTCGTGAAAGCATACAGAGTAATTTACTATACTTCCTCCATGCTATTGCTTCCTACTCCAGGGTGGTGCGAGCATGTTTCCCCAAATTGCTATGCTAGGTAGCCACCCCCTGTTCCCTTTAAAACATTATATCAATATGTTAATACCATTGCAAATTTGCAAAGACCTGCATTATATCCAATGAATTAAACCTAATTTAGCAAAATTAGAAGGATTTTATACTAAATTAAACCTTTAAGATCTGGCTTTACACATTTGTTTCCGGTCACATGTAAGATGAAAGAAAGTAGATTGCTTTGACAAATTTATCAAAAAACATGCATATTTCAAACATCACTCAGCAGCGGAACAGACTCCAACTTAGTAAGATAACACAAAAGCTACCTTTCTCCCAAATTATACAATCATTTAGGTTGGAAAAAACCTTTAAGATCATCGAGTCCAACCATCAGCCATGCCCACTAACCCATGTCATGAAGTGCCTTGTCTACATGCTTTTTTAATACCTCCAGGGATGGTGACTCCACCACTTCCCTGGGCAGCCTGTTCCAATGTCTGACAACCCTTTCAGTCAAGAAATTTTTCCTAATATCCAATCTAAACCTCCCCTGCCGCAACTTGAGACTGTTATATTCAAACAAACAAAAAAGAATTTGTTTGCTCTTTGGTCACAGGTATCGATAACATCAAAGGGTCTTCTTAATAGTAAATGTTAATTATGGGAACATATTATATCAGATATTCCAATTTCAAACTTTCTGAGAGAAATAACAAGGTCAGGCCTCCCTAGTGAAGCTAAAAATTCTGATAGCTATCAAAGGTCCAAGTGCCCCAAACACACACAAATACTAAGTACATGCCACTGAATTCACTGAGATTAGTAATGCTAAGTTTGTTCACATTTGTTTGCATCACTAGGGCATGGTTAATATTGCACTTATTTCAGAGTACCATGTTTATGAAATAAACACAATTTAATTACCTGTCCTCTGACCTCTTAATGACTAGAAAAAGATTCATTCCTTCAAATTTCTAGGTCTAGTGATTTGCTCATTTTCAGGATGAAAGAGACGAACTATTTGCACTTTATGCTTTTTGGGTCTTCAGAGTACGCTCTGTTATATATCCTCTTATACCTGGGTTGTAGCTGATGTCAGAACAAGATTTAATTAAGAACCAAGAGTGCTCTTTACAATGCCACAAATACAAAATGGGGGTTGGGCACTTTGGAAGGCCTATCAATGGGGACAAATAATTAACAAAGCCTACAATACTACAGGAAAAAGCCCTTGTCTTTCCACGACTTAAACCATTTTATGAAGGTTTGCCTTTAATGCAACTACAGGAGTATTATTCCAACTTTTGTAGAAAGAACTCAAAGTTACAGCCATACAGGTCAGAACACACAACAGGAACAGACTTTTGGTCACTAAGATATATCCCTAGCATCTGAAGCAGTCAAATAATCTCTTCCATAAATGAAAACAGTCTTAGTTTTACTGTCAGTACCCATTGGAATATGGGTTTAGAATAAATGTATACCTAAAACATTAAGTATTAAAAAGTCAAGCTACCTTGTATAAAAAGGTAAAAGATAACATTACATATTGATATTACTTATAACTCTTATGCTATTATGAAAATAAAGCAGGACTCTGTATCTGACACTTAATATACTCAGAATTGCTCTCATACCAACACAACAGTTGCTTGTCTAAAGTTGTAGAACGCTGTCAGTTCTCTTGACTAGGACACGTCTTCTGTTGGATATATTACTTGAAACTCAACCCTACAGACAAGTGAAAATGTG